>APFE031251388.1:0-10225 GCA_000404065.3 Pinus taeda
AAACCACTCTCCCCCTAATCAATGAAGGAAAATTGCCTCTTACAGGCCTGCAGGTACATAAAAACCTCTTTGGTTGAATTGCAGATGAATTGGTTGCCTCAAGATGAGTCTTTAGAGCTCGTTCTTGTTGGCAATTGACACCTAGGATTAGGTTTCTAGGTCTTTGAATTAATTCTAAACAAACAAATCATATAAACCCAAAATAAACATTGGATAAGTACTTAAACACTGGTGGTCAGGCTAACTAGGTGGAGGTTGAAACCATTGCATGTGAGTGTTGGTGGTCTAACCACCAGATGCCACCTCCGTGGTCTCCCTCGGCAGTTCTGGCGATGGCTTCGCTAACTTCCCGCATGTGACAATTGTCCAGCAGTTCCATCTAGTGGCTAACCTCCACATTAATACTTCGATGATTTCAATCTTGTGGTGCTAACTCCACGGTCTTAGACAAACCCTGTTCACATGACCTTCCGACGCAGTTTTCAACTGACTGTTAACCCCACGATTTTTAACACTCTGATGGTTATCAATACTTTGATCACATGACCTCCAACGCGATTAGGCCACTCTTGTGGTCAGGGTGACTGTTTATGGTTTTATAATGTTCTTGTTTGCAATTAAATAGGCCAAGAGTTAACCAAAGGGTTCTAACTTAGGTTTAGGCATAGTTTTGGTGTTTAGGACTTTACGATTAGGTTTATTACATGAGTTGTAATGCATATCTTTGTAATAGAGTTGGTTTAGGGCTAGGGTTTTAGGCTTTAGGTCTTGTATTAGTATTTTGATTAGGTTTAGATGTAGATTAGTTTTTAAAATATAAAGTTTATCAAAACCCATTTACAATCAAACATCACCAAGCGACATTAGTGACTTTTGTCACATGACGACAAACCTGTTGACAACAAAACCTGCGAGTGAATGAAAACCCAAATCCTGTGATGCAAATGATAAGGCACTTGTCGCCGACCAATCCTGGTGGAACTATCGAAGAACACAAGTCAATAGCTTGCTACAAACCCATATCAACTGAACACCATGAAAAACCATAAACATTACCTGAACAACTTGATCCATAACCAACACTGTCGAAAACTATCGGAACTGAACTGAATGATGATGACACTGAACTAAATTTGAACACCTGTGCAACCAATCTAACAAGATCCTCCTGGATCAATCCTCTCCACTTGAAAGCTTTTGGACCACAAAATTTTGACTAAACAAATAGTCGATGAGGTTAGAGCTCCCTCACTTTCCACCTTGACGTGATGATGTACCAATACATTTGATCATTCACTTGCAAGTGATGACCCTGATGATGATGACCATGGCACTTTTTGATTCGGTGACCTGTTCCCTCCATCTACAATATGAATAACTTGCAACGATGGGTAAACACCCCGTTATGAACATGGAAATTGATTTCTTTCCATGAAGGACCATGAGTTAGTGATTCATAATCATCTTTGAAAACAATCTCTACATGATATTGTTCAATAACATCAACATGTATTAACAATCTATTTTTCAAAATAACAGATATAGTAAAAGATGTTCTTGACATCAAACTAGCTACTTGATTAAACATATTTTCCTTCTTCCTGATTTCTAAGTGAACTTGCTGCAATGAACCCATCAAACTGTAAGGTGAAATCTGCTGCAACTTAGTTTGATTTTGAAAGTATTGACTTAGTTGTTGATTTGTTTGAATCACTTTTCCCTTATTCATTAAATGATGTTTCCATTGATTAACACTTTCCCCTGATGCATAAGTTTCCCTTAGACACTTTGATACTGCTTTAGAAAAGGCTTTGATATGAAACCAAATAGGTTTCCACTCCACTTGAAAAGAGGTTTCCAAACTATTTGAAACATGAAATGAAGATACAATACAAGAGAAATTGAACACTGACTTTCCCCAATATTGACTTATATCCCTGAAACTGTTAATTTCCAAACTTGAACTGAATGGATTCATTCTGACATTAGGAAGAGGAGCTTTAGACACAAACTATAATTCATGTTGTATTCCTTGCTTATGAGTAAGATGTTTGGTTTTACATAGAACTAGAATAGCTTCTACTTTTTTAATCAAACTATCTTTAAACTGAGTCCCATAACTTAAACAAGCATCATGTTGATTGTTATGTTGTTCCTTTACACACATGATTACAAATCTCTTATTTGAACTTATTACTCGCTTCATATGATTAGCATTAATATTCAAATGGTTTTTACTTTGATGTGCCCTGACAATAAATTCAACCCCATATTTCTTAAGGTGATATTTATGCTCTCTCCTATAGAACATTGCAACATGGTCATAAAGATAAGGACTTCCTAAGACAACTCCACATATGTCTACTGGAACCACATCTAATTCCACTTCATCAATGGAATTAGTTGTAATGGTAAATCTTAATCGACATTGTTTGGTGACTTTTATGTGAGTTGATTTATTTAGCCATCCTAATGGGTAAGGTCTTGGATGATTCTATGTTTCCAAACCCAAACTTTTAACTAAATATTCAGATATTAGATTCGCCTGTGATCCACTATCAAACATTGTATCTATCTTTGTATGCTTAGAAGTTATCCTTATGTTAAACAATTCAACTCTTTTATACTCATTTGAAGGATTTATGTTTGATGGAGATGTAATAATATTCGAACTTGAACCAGTGTCAGAATTTTTACCTGTCGTAACCATGGTGGTTATCCTCCTTTCATCACCTGAATCTGAACCTAGATCTTGCTGGACTGCTACAATGGCTTTCTTTTCATCCTTCTCCTTAAGGAACTTTTTGGGCTTAAGTTCTAGATGAAGTTTCCAACACTTAGATTCATCATGACTGATTCTCTAGAAATGATAACAAGTAGGTCTTTCCTTCTAATCTATCGCTGGTTTATTTCACTTCAAAATGTTCTTCCCCTTACTATCATTGGAATCTTTTATTTCCAATTCTTTGGATGACTGTGATGAAAGCTTGAATGCTCTGCCACCTAATTCAATATGTATGGCCTGAACACACACTTCATCAAAATCATCAAGATTAAACATCAATAATGTGTGTTGCAAATATGAATGTAAATTGCCGATGTATTTTAACAAAGTTTCATGTGTATCCAATGAAATACCAAGCGCCAATGCTTTCTTTCTGAACTCCTGAACACTCTGTCCTTTACCTTGCCTCAGATGCTGCCAGTCAATAACAGCTTGCTGCATGTATCATAAAGGATAGAATTGTTTCCTAAGAGCTTTTAAAAACTTAGACCATGAAGAGATAACTTTTCCTATATGCTTTACATCTCTCCGAGTTTTACTTTCCCACCAGATTAAAGTTGTTCCCCCCATTCTAAGTGTAGCTAACTGTATTTTAGTTGTATCGCTAGAAATGTTCTGAATGCGACAATACACTTCTAACTGATTAATCCAGTTATCTAACTTTTTAGGATTCATTTCGCCATCATATATAGGTAACTCAAATTTTACCTCAAGTTTCAAAAGAGATGTTTTCTTAGATTTCTTTTCTGTTTCAGATTGCACTGGAAGAAGAAGATGATGATGATGATGGAGATGATGGAGGTGAATGTGGTTTATCAGCCTTGCCTTTACATTTGTCCTTCTTCGATGTCTTTGAAGAAGAAGTTGCATCTCTCACCTTCTTGTCTTCATAGAGTTCTCCCAACATCTGCTGTATAGTAAAGAATGCTTGTTGAAACTACTCATCACCCATCTTAGTTTCAGTTTTTTCACCTGCATCAAATCCTATCATGGTTGACTTACGAACAACTCATCGCTTTCCAATCTCTGGATCGATCTGCTCAAGGATTCCTTCTCCTCGTTGCAACTTTGACCTAGTTAACATTCAATGGCAAATTCTAAAAATGCAACCTGCTCTGATACCAAATTACATGATCTGAAAATGATCATAGAATTGAACTAATGTAGAATTGATTAACCATTAATGATTTGAATGTTAGCTCAAAGCATGGAAATCGAGGAAAACTTCTTAAGAAGAAGACTTATGACAGCTGATTAAACACAAGATAGATGCATAACAGAAGTGAAAATAGCAAAAACACAATGATAGCAAACAGAAAATTTGATTACGGAGTTCATCCCTAATGGACTACGTCTCCGGGTCCGCTTTCAAGATGGGAAACGACTTTATTAGGATTGAAATAGATGAGATCAATTACACAGAGATTTGATCAGTCTGAATATGCATGTAGGCACTTCTGGTCACTGTCATGAGATAGCCCTCTGAACCAACTTTCCAACGCCTATCATGGTTCCCAATTCTGACTCAGGATGCTCCTGTTACACTACCCACATGTGACAACTGTCCAGCGGTTCCATCTGGCAGCTAACCTCCACGTTAATACTCTGACAGTTTCAATGTTGCGGTGCTAACTCTGTGGTCTTATCCAAACCTTGTTCACATGACCTTTCGACACAATTTTCAACTGACTATTAACCCCACGGTTTTTAACACTCTGATGGTTATCAATGATTTGATCACATGACCTCCGATGCGGTTAGGCTACCCGCGTAGTCAGAGGTGACTGTTTATGGTTTTATAATGTTTTTGTTTGCAATTACATATGCCGAGAGTTAATCAAAGTGTTCTGGCTTAGGTTTAGGCATAGTTTTGGTGTTTATGACTTTAGGATTAGGTTTATTACATGAGTTGTAATGCATATCTTTGTAATGGAGTTGGTTTAGGGCTAGGGTTTTAGGATTTAGGTTTTGTATTAGGATTTTTATTAGGTTTAGATGTAGATTAGGTTTTAATATATAAAGTTTATCAAAACCCATTTACAATAAAATGTCACCAAGTGACATTAGCAACTTTTTTCACATGACGACAAACTTGTCGATAACAAAACCTACAAGTGAACGACAACCCAAATCCTGCGATGCGAATGACAAGACACATGTCATCGACCAATCCTGGTGGAACTATCAATGAACACAAGTCGATAGCCAAGTACAAACCCATATCAACTGAATACCATGAAAAACCATAAACATTACCTAAACAAGCTGATCTATAACCAACACTGTCGAAAATTATCGAAACTGAACTGAATGATGATGACATTGAACTGAATTTGAACACATGTGTAACTGATTTGATGAAATCCTCCTAGATCACACACACAACTCACTATGCATGTCACAGAGGTTAGGATTTTAGAATCGTAGTCGCATGCTCACCTCAGATGAGATCCAACCCAAGTTGCTCACATGTCAGGCTTAAGGGAGCGACTAGGTTGCTATAGTCACTCACATAACATCTTGAAGGGTGCGACCAAGGCTCTGAGATAGACATGGGCAGATCTTACCATAATCTCTCATTTACAATGCTTTAGATAGCGACCAGGAATCCATATTCACTCAGATGACTCCTCCTTTGTGTGATTGGGACTCAAATGATGGAATCTTAGTTGTTTGAAGATTTCGCTCAGTGACTATAGGGTTCGGCAGTTGATTGCAGACAATGACAGTTCTTTACTGACTTCATAATCATATTTTGAGTAGAAACATTGTTGGTTTCATGTCATGGATGGTGTAGTTGTTTTTGTTGGTTAGTTGCATAGATGAAGATATGGATCATTGTACTCTCTTTTATTGAATCGTTTGATGATAATCTAAGAAGAATAATTTGCAAGGATTTTCCCCATAGTAGGATTTTCCCTAGTCTCTGACCAATCCTAGTGTCTCTATGTGTGAATGATTTTCTTCTATTGTTCCTTTATGTTCTATTGCATTGATGATGATGATATTGTTCTTTCTACATAGTTGCATGTGTTGTTGAATAATGATGTATATATGAATAATGTTATGATGTTATGGGGCGAATGTAATATGTTACTGAATAAATTAAATTATTAAAGCAAAGAATAATATAGGCCTATGAAAAATTAACATGGTATCAGAGTTGGGCTGAATAAAATTCATGGAGACACCTTTGATGGAAGTAAGAGAAGATGGAGGAGACTTAAAAGAATTATGGGGTTTGAAGAAAACATTAGGCAATTTGTGTATTAGGGTTTGATGTATATTATGAAGTTAATATTTGAGAGAAACCATGTTTTATGGTAATATTTGAGATATGAAATCTAGAAACCCTAGCATGGTCAATGTGAAGATGCTCAAGCACTTGTGACGGATTCAATGAAGCCCTAGATGGAATAACATCTATTAGGCTTGGTTCTTGATAAAGTTGGTTGAAATAGTGAAGGCAACATTGTTCTATGTTCAATGAACAATGATGGCTCTTGAAGGTCGGTTCAAGAGGGAGATGATCACCTCTCGTTGAAGATAAATATTTTTTATTTATGATGCTTATTTGTGTCTTTACTTAACATAGTTACTGATCAAATGAGAAAATTACCGATTACCTGTTTTTTTGAGGTCGCAAAAAAAGCACCCCATTTTGAAAAGTGGTTATTCAAAATAACCTTTTTTTAGCATATTTTTGGCAATTTAAATTTTCTTATGTAACATTTTTTTTAAATGTCATTGATTTTCATGTTGGTTTTGAAAAGTGTTGATGCAGCATCAACACATTTTTTTAGATGGCGTATGTTTTACACTTTAATTTTTTTTATGTATCATGTATGAACATTTGTTTAAAAATGTTAGTGATTTTCATGCTAATTTTGAAAAGTGTTGATGCAACATCAACCTTTTTGTTTAGAGGGCTTATTTCTTACACTTTAAATTTTCTAATGTATTAAGTGTGGATAATTTTATTTAAATGTTGGTGATTTTCATGTTGGTAAAAAAAAAAACATGACATATATGTGTGTGTGTGAAAAAAGAAAAAGAAAAAACCCCATAAAAATGTAAAAAAAAAACCAAAAAAACACAAAAACAAAAAAAAAAAGGAAAATTTTAAAAAAAACAGCAGATTAATTTAAAGGAAAAAAACATTTAAAAAAAAAACTGCATAATTAAAATAAATCAAAAATAAATTAAAATGATTAAAATAAAAAAATAATAATCACTCAAAAACCTACAGTGTTTAAAGCAGCAACTGAAAGCATATCCACTGAAGATCGCAACATGAAAGAAGGCCATAATAATGAAAGCCACAACAGCATGACCCTAATAGGTAATGCTATGGCATTAACTACGGTTAACCAAGAAACGGTGCAGGTTGTAGCAGAAAACATATCTAGCGTTGCCAGCTCTAAAGAAATCGTAATAAATAGGCATGAATCAACATCTAGGGAGGCTACAAGGTTAGCCACAATCGCTAAAGAACAAGTACTCTCAAGCAATGGGTCAGAGAAATCCATAGTAGATAAGCACAACATCAACCTTGTGTCATCAACATTTAGAACCACAGCTACACATCCAAGACACATGGTGAATCTATCAAACAAACAAATTGACTAGAACACCCTCAATCTCCTAGAAAAAAGATTAAATTTTGCCATCTCCCCTCGGGCAATCCCCAAAGAAGACATGCTTTGCAACATAGAGTATGGGATCATGGATTTACCAGACAGCATTAAAGAAACTATCAGACAGGACTGCTCCATCATCTTGAGAAAATCCCACCCACCCAAAAGCAACATTTCCAAACAAGAACATTTAGCACTCAAAACCTTAAATCAAGACCCTGATATTGTAGTCCTAAAAGCTGAAAAAGGTGGTGCAACTATCATAATGAACACAATTGATTATAATGAAAAGATGATAGACCACCTCACAAACTATGGTTGTTACATTAAATTAAATAATAATCCCTTAAAAAAGATCTCCAAAAACGTACATAATCTGATAAAATCAAGTAAAGAACACAACATTAAAATTCTATTAGAAAACAACCCATACACCCCAGAATCTATGGAGCCCCGAAGATACACAAAGAAGGCGTCCCCATAAGACCCATTGTCAATACTATAGGAGGACCCACTTACCAATTGGCAAAATACCTAGCTAAAAAATTAAAACCTCTGGTTGGCAATACTAGTTCCTTTGTCAAAGACTCCACCCACTTCATGAATGAGATCAAAGATCTAAACCTTGATACCAATGACATATCAGTCAGTTTTGATGTTAAATCTCTCTATACCAACATTCCCATAGATGAAACCATGGAAGTGATCCATAAAATCACAAACTCAGACACAGCCAAACTAATTGAGGTCTGTCTCAAATCTACCTTCTTTAGTTTTAAAGATGAAATTTATGAACAGACATGCAGTGTAGCCATGGGATCCCCTCTATCTCTTATCATTGCCAATCTCTTCATGGAGAATTTTGAAACTAGGGCCATTGAATCTACCCCATTAAAACCCAAACTTTGGAAAAGGTTTTTCGATGACACATTCATTATCTGGCCTCATGGAAAAGAAAAATTAAACACTTTCCTACAACACCTAATCAGTCTATCCAATTCTATCAAATTTACCATGGAAATAGAGGAAAATGATAGCCTTCCCTTTCTTAACATCCTAATCAAAATAAACAAAGATGGCTCCATATCACACTAGGTATATCGTAAGAAAACCCACACGGAACATTACCTACATGCCAACTTTCACCACCATCCATCCCAAAAAATCTGTGTTCTCAACACTCTAGCAACTAGGGTCATTTGTATTTCGGATGAAAATCACTTTGAAGATGAGAAGAACCATCTTATGAATGTATTCGCGGAGAATGGATACAATAAACACCAAGTGATCAAGGCCTTTAAGAATGCAGAGAATCCTAGAAACAAACAACCACTAGATGATCATTTAGGTAAGGTGCACCTCCCTTACATATTTGGCACAACAGATAAAATTGCACACATTTTAAAAAAGAACAAAATTAGAACCACTTTCAGACCCATGAACACCATCAGCAGATGCCTAAAATCTGTCAAAGATCTCGTCGATCCCAAATTCCACAAAGGAGTTTACATGGTTCTGTGTTCATGCAAAAAAACATACATTGGAGAAACTGGTTGATCTATTCACACTAGGATTCAAGAACATGTCGCTAATACAAAACATAATTGCTCAAAAACCTCATCCCTAGCCGAACATTCTAGCAAAACCAATCATCATGTCTGCATTGAAAACTCTAAGGTAGTATCCAAAATTGATCATTATCACCATAGAAAACTACGAGAAGCCATAAAAATAGGTAAACACCTTAACAACCTTAATCAAGACGAAGGATGGACAATAAGTGACAACTGGATTCCTACTTTAACATCTTAGAACACCCTCTTCTAACTCAATACTTCCCTCGTTACACTTGACCTCTCACCTCACTCTCCAACCTCACTTCTCTCTCTCTTTACACTATGCACTCGTATTAAACACTTATCCTAATTTCCAATTCTTAAAATTTAAATATCAATTTACATTTTAACTAAAAACAAAGAATCTTAGACAATTGAGAAAATTTTAACAGTTAATTAAACTAGTTTCATAGATCACTACTAATAGTAACATTAATCTTAATACTTTTAGAATAACAATACCAATTCAAATTAACTTATATTAGAAGAATTTTATGAGAATTTCATTTAAGAAAATTGATAGGAATCTCAGATAAAGGTAAATAAATTCTAAACAAATAATTAAATACTTCATTACTAATTATTAAATAATAGTATAATATTAATATATCCATTATTATTTAAACATATAAACCACATTTCATTAAGAAAATTGAATTAGATTCTTATCAGATTGAAATCAATTCTGTAGATAATAAAATAAAACAAAAATCATTAAACTTATAGACAGAATTCTAGAAACAACGACTATATTAATATTAGATAATATATCACTAAAATTATTATAAAAATCAATCTAATAATTTATTTAAAGTAAAGAACAAACCAAATAAATTAATTAATAAAATAAAATAAACAAATATATAAATTAACTAGTTGTACCAATAAATAAATAAAGTAAATTATTTTATTCTCAATTTAAAATTGGAAAAAAAAAATCTTAATTATAAATTAATATCAATTATAATTGTTCTAAATTTTTATTATTATATAATTAAATTAAAACCAAATATTATAAAACAATTATGACAGGGTCGGCTTCCATTCCCTTTCCATCTGTTAACTCTATTTATTCATACCAATGAGATCTGTCTTACACAATTACTGATCTATCCTGATGATGAGCCATGGTGGATGGCTCGAAACATCGATTCAATCAATTATGGATGCGAGGACTCCAGAAGAAA
>APFE031251392.1:0-14933 GCA_000404065.3 Pinus taeda
GACAGTAGAGCGACTGGGATACTTGATTTGATTCATTCTGATGTGAACGGTCAGATGTCTCATGTTTCCTTGAGTGGATATGAGTACTATGTTTTATTCATTGATGATCACTCCAGGAGGACCTATATTTATTTCTTGAAGACCAAGAGTGAGGTTTTCAAGTGGTTTTAGGAGTTTAGAGCTCTTGTGGAGACACAGTTAGGTCGGAAGATCAAGTTCCTGAGGTCGGACAATGGGAGAGAGTACACCCTTGGAGAGTTTGTTGATTATTGTGCAGAAGCAGGCATTAGGAGGGAGTTCATTGTGTTCCTTACAACCCCCAGCAGAACGGGGTTGCGGAGAGGAAGAACAGATCCATCATAGGGGTTGCCAAAGCCATGTTAAATGATCAGGGGTTGCCATTGTTTTTGTGGGCAGAGGCCTGCAACACAGCTGTTTACTTGCAGAACAGGAGTCCGCATCGTGCCTTGGGGCACATGACTCCGGAGGAGGCTTTCTCTGGGAAGAAGCCTGATATTATTCATCTTCATATCTTTGGATGCATTACATACTCCTATATACCCAAGGAGAAGAGGACCAAACTAGAGCCCGCCGCAGAGAAGGGTATCTTTGTGGGCTACAGTGAGACCTCAAAGGCCTTTCGGATTTACATTCCTGCACAGAGGAGAGTTTTTGTCAGACGGGATGTGAAGTTCGAGGAGGACAGAGCCTTTAGGAGATCATGGGAGTTGGAGTATCTGGATCAGCCAGACCCTCAGCAGAAGTTGAGTCAGTCGCAGGGACCCAGTGGGCAGGGATCACGAGGATCTGGAGGTACATCTATGAGGATGTCAGGTCCATCAGTGAGCAGTGGCTCACCGAGCCAGAGGGGTGGTGCTCCGATCGCTGCCTCCTATGCATTGTTTGAGTTTTTGCCACAGCCCCGGATCATACTCATTTATTCCACTTTATTCCTTGTTTCGTGTCAATGATGGGGAATCACTATGGCCCTCCTTCGACGGGTCACATCCTGTCGACTTCAACCCATTATCCAAGAAGATGACTTAGAGACTCCCTTTCAGTACCTTAGAGATTGCATGCCTTAATGGCAAGTTCTTCACATCTGATGAGAAGTTTTCGCCATTGGTCTTTGATCAGATGTTTCCATGAGTGTTTGACTTTAGCTTCATTTTCACATTCACGGATTGTACTGTCGTACCTTGAGGACCATTGTAGTTATAGGTGGTTTCTCTCATCCCTGTTAATAGTCCACCTCATTGGCTAGTAATCAGGTGGTTTTCTAGCATGTTCGACTTCGACACATTCATTCACATGTTAGAATTCGTACTTTGACGGGGTTGGGATGGAGTGCAAGACCCTGATTTTTGTCTGATGTAACTCAGTTGCGTAGGAGTTATGTATTGTTCATGATTGTATACATGTTTCCTCTATACGAATGGCTACGACCATACCATGGGACCTTATATTTATGATGATGATGATCCTTCTATATTAGGTGGTTGTGTCCATACCTTAGATCTTAGACTTCCAGATGATCCTTTTCATTCGGATGGTTGTGCCCATACTGTGGATCTTTTCACATTGTCCTTCATATCCAGATGGTTGTGTCCTTACCATGGATTCATGTTTTGATATTAGATATGTATATGTATATTCATCCTTGATTTGCAGGTCTCCTGATAGTGTTTGTTCTCGTCCTTGCAAAAGCTCATAAAGCATCTCAACGATCACTTCGTGTTCTGCCTTCATGCTTTAGGGGGCATTTGTTATACAATATGTTTTCACGCCTCCTGCACTTGCCTATGTCATACCCTAAAGTTCCTGAAACTTGGCAATTATGCAGTGTACCCATCCTGATATGCAATCTAGATCCTCCCTGGAGAATTGATGAAACAATACCTTGAGCCTTCCCTGAAGAAGTAAGCTCAAAAACCCTAATTTCAAGACCAACATGACTATGACACTACCAACTCGTGCTGATGGCAGGTTGCACCATACTAGCCTCGTGCTGCCAGCGCGGTTTTTATGTGGATGCTCGCGCTGATCCCTAAAAGGAAAGTTTTCCCAAAGAGGACAAGAAGCTTCGTGATCTAGAGGCTTCTAGAACGACAAGTTGGAGGTTGTTCGTTGTGGATGTGGTCGAATTCTCCTAATATTGCCCTTTGATCTTATCCCTATGAACTTCCTCCTTGAGATGAGGGCCTTCCCCTATCTTTGGTGAAATCCTAACTCCCTCTCCCTGCCTATATATTCATCCTCTTCCATTCCCAAATGGTTTGTCTCTAATTATTTTCACCTTTATGCTGAGATAGTGCCTACATGCTATTCACTTTGGCTTAGAGAAGGAGTGCTTGGACAGCTTGAGCTTGGACTTGGACATTCACTCAAGGAGGGCTTACTAACATCAAGGCCTAGGTTGTATACTTCCTCTTTTATTTCTTAATATATACAACTGCTGGTTCACTTTCCATAAATGCTTGTTTTAATGCATCATTTATCTTAATGCTACTCGATCTGTTAAGTGGATTACATTCGATTATGCATGTTGCACTTGTATGCTTTGTTGTGTCTTTGGGACCTAGTGCAGGTATTCAAACGCTGTAAACAGTAAGGACTGAACCTAAGGAGCGATCGATAAATCTCTTCGACAAAGGAGTGTGTTGTAGTATCTGAACGAGGTAGGTCTCCTTCGTCTTCTCTCATTTCGATTGTAATTTAGGAAAGTGTCTCATAGATTGTCACGTTGGTTGCTATTCCCACTCATTGGGCTAGAGGGGTCGTCTTTGTCTGAAAAGAGGATTTACCTAGACAAAAGTGACTTTGTTATTATTCTATCTAGCATGGCTACTAAGGTCTCGACAACCTTACTAAATGGGCACACACCGGCTAGGGGAACACACAAGATAGGGGCCCATTATCACCTTGGCCAAACCCCTATTATTTATGCCCAACACCCCTTAACATCCAAGGGAGGAGTCCCTAAATTCCCCCTAACTATACATTTCATTATATGTAGTCAATGGGGTGTAGGTGTTCTTGATCTATATATTATCTTGTGTAAAAGCAATGCATGTTTATAACAACAGATGTTAATAAACAAAATAAGTCAAAAAATATGGCATGTGACCTATGGATTTTGGTCTATTAATTTTATCCTAACCAACTATCTGATTATTTATCAGTTTTGATGCCTAGTTATGTTGTTAAGGATGAAAAAACTTGTTGTCCTATATGACAAACTATAATCTTTGCGTTAAAACATAGGGACAATAATCTATTTTATTTTATCGGCCAAACCACTATGTTAAAAACACCTCTAGGGAGTTACACTAAAGTGTGGGATGGATAAAGGGTGCTTAGAGGCTTTGAAGCATCCCCTCTATTAAATTTTGACTGAAAATACAATTTCCAAGTAGTTGGAAATTGATTCTCAAATTTGTGGGTTATGTTTATTTACCTAGAAATTTATTTAACAATTTCAATAGCTAGAAAATGAAAGAAACTGGATTATAATTTTTAAAAAGTGACTATAAATCAACGTAGAGCTGAAAATATCAAGTGCTAGTTGTAGGTATTATCCTGTAGGCATGTAGAGGTTGTTTATGATGGCTAGATAATGCAGGTTTAGCAAACAAAAAATCCTCTTAACTTCCATATTCGCAACCAAAAGACTAGATATGGGTATAAAATAGAGGAAATGGGAACTTGTATCAAAATGGAGATTAGATTTGACATTTTTTCTATGTTTTCCCCAATAAACAACTTGTTGAATATTGATATGTAAATAAAAACAAGTAAGCAAATCCTTCCCTACTTGTAAAAAATAAAAAGGAAATTTGATAGTTTTTGGATTTTTTGTTGTTGAAATTATATTTGTGCCTTGGAGTCTTACCTCTTGCCTAAGTGTGAAGTAGATGTCCACATAAAGTCACTATGCTGTGGTTTCAAGGGAGTGGGCTTGGTCCTTCTAGAAATTTCCCCCGCTATTGCTTAATTCACCCTGTAAACTTTCAACCCTCCTTACGAGTAGCCTCCTCTTTTGGTGTATCCAACCTTTTTCCTCTATGTGACAAAATAAAAAATCCTCAGAGTAGTAAATCCTCCTTTTGAAGTAATTTAAAATGCCTTGGATTGATTCATTTGCAAAACAAAACAAACAAACAATAAGACCCTAGTTTCTCACTTCCATGTAGTATATTATCTCCGCATTAGCAGAGAACATTAGTCTTAGGATAGAATTACTTGTTAACAATATAGAATTAGATTAAAAAATTATTCTGAATAACAATAGCACAAAAGGAACAATAGAAAAATAGTAACAATAACAAAAATCACTCCCCATTTATTCAAAAGAGCACAAGAGTTTGCAAATATATGAGCTCTTTATTAATGTTAGCACTTGTCACAACTAAACAACAACAATTACAATAGATGAGACTGTATCCTTTTATAGAAAAATCCATAATGTCTAATTAATGACTAGAAAGTCTCTTCAATAAAAATATTGGTATTCTTCCACATATTGGGAATTAGCAATTTTTTAATTCCTTAAAAATATTACAAAATATATTTAATTATTCCCTAAGGGAGGTTGAATTAACTCAATCTTTCAAAGACAGGCCACAAATTCCCTTTGAAAATGGATTTTAATGGTCAAAAGTCAAGATATCAACTTCTCCTCCCCATTGTCTAGTATGCTCAGTCCATTTCCCATTTGATTTGTCCACACAAGGGGGTGCAATTTGTTCTTAGGAATTCAAATTGGTTCTCTTGGTTGTTATTCATCTCTAACAACTATATTTTTAGTCCATTTTCATATTTTCTCGGTCCAAGGTAGTTGCAATGACTAATTGACCCCTTTCTAATGGCTAGTTTTGACCCAGTGGATATTTTAAACTTAATTCCACATTGATTTTAACTTGTACAATTTGACTTGGGCCCAAAATGCTAGATCTCCAATGCATGTTCCCTCCTAGCAAATCTGGAATATGGGTTTTGCTACTCAAACCCTAATCTATACAAGTATGTATCTGTTTTTCCCCATCCTCTAGGGAATTTCTAGATCATCACCTTGATTGCCATGTCATCTTACTTGCATGCCTAACCTCCAATGCCTTGCATGATCTCAAAATTCTGACACTTGGGAACTTCTTTGTCTTCTCATGTTGATCAATTTTTACATAATGTATACAAGACTTTGATCAATGCTCTGCCTGAAAATCCACTCTTGATGAACCTTGACCGAGCCATAACTTTTCACCAATTGCTTCGATAAAAAAATTTCCACATGACATGGAATCCTTTGGCCCTACTTTGCAATATGAGCCTAGGTTGACTTTTTGACCACATCAAAAATTTTTTATTAGGAAGCATGAACTAACTTGGGAAACATGAAAGTTGTCACAATAGACTACTATGTTCTGAGAACAATCATGAGTAATATTGCACCAAGGCTAAGGTCACCTATAGAATCTATATATACTAACCATGTAGAACGACATAGGTGCACCTTGACATAGGGTGGACTAGCCCATACATTGGTGATCACACCTACAAATGCAACATCCCATAAAACCATGAATCCTCTTGAGAAGCCTACTAAGGTCATCCAATCTGATTAGGGATGAAATTTATTAGGTAAAGATTTTAAGGGACGAGGCATGGTCTGACCAAAAAAATGGATATAATTCAAACTAACAAGACAGAGGTCTAAAAGACCTAAGATAGGGCCTCACATGGTTTTGTAGAAATTCCTTGTAAATTCAAACTGCTTATGTAATTTTCTAAAACAAAAGACTTGAATCTACTCTACTCATCAGCGGAAACAATTAAACAATCGTGAAATCATGAAGCGTACAGGATAAAGAATTCAATAAACACATTACACAATGATTTCCTAAGGAAAGTCATAGCTAGAAAACCCCCGCTATCTGTATATTGCATTAATAAAAAAATATGAGAAGATTACAATGCTTTGCTCAAGCCCGAACAACCTCTGCACTATCTCTATTTGTCTCACTACTTCCTAGACAATCATAGGCCAATACTTAACCAATTTATCGCTTACCCAAGTCCATATTACCTTGTGTTGTTTCCTTGGGAATTATCCCCTATTAATTAGGGAAATTCGTCAATTGGAATTGTGTAATCCTCATAGGCCTTCCTCTGTCTACATGCACCACTTGTACAATTCAGATGATTATACAACTAATAGTACATTGTCCATGTACTCCAATCTCAACTAGGTAACTCTCAGATCTGACATGCATGAGTCAGTTAACTGTTTGACCACTTGAAGCAACTCCCCACTGTCTGACCTCCTACTAGTTCCTCCATCAGGTCAATATAGTTTAACTAACTTTAACTTAGTTAAATTGAATTAATTAATTACAACTCAAAATAAACTCAACCAAGGCTCCTATAATGTAGGAGACACTCTACATGACTTAAGTTAGACCTCAACTTGAATTAACTAAGCCAACTAAGTCAATTTGACTTAGTTAACTCGTACAAGTTGTCTTGTGATGTGTAATTATAATTTTATTCCTAATTTAATTCAAGGACAAAATTAAATTAGGATATTCTTGTTGCATTTTCAACACTCCCTCTCAACAAGAAAGGGATTATCAAATACCCCAATCCTACCTCTATGGAACTTGAATTTGCCTCTTGACGTGCCTTAGTCAAGATATTTGCACCATATTCCTCTGTAGGAATGTACTCCAGCAATGAGATTCTCCTCTACACACAATCTCGTAGATGGTGATACCGAATGTCGATATGTTTGGACCGATCATGAAAAACTGGATTTTAAAAGCGTTTGATACAACTCTAATTGTTACAATAAATTATTGTAGGATCCATCTATTGACCAAATAACCCAACAAGGATCTTCCTCATCTAGATAGCTTCATAGGTTACTTGACTAGCAACCATGTACTCTAGTTCTACTAAACTGACTGCAACTGATCTCTGCTTCCTACTGTACCAAGAAGATGTTGCTGACCCAATACTAAAGATTCCCCCTGATGTGCTCTTCCTGACGGATGGATTCCCTAGCCAATCCACATCTTGTGAAGCCTTGCAACTTCACTCCCTCTGTCCGTCTGTATCAAAGAATAAACTGAGTGGTGCCTCTGAGGTATCTCAACACATGTTCAACTTCCTTCCAATACAGTTTGGTTGGCTTAACCATTGCTTGAATAAGCTGATTAACTGCAAAACATATGTTTGTTCATGTGTTCACCAAATACATAAGTGAACTCATAAGCTGCATGTAAATAGTAGCCTCCACTACTTCACCTGAAATAACATCTTCCTTCCTCTAATTTCTTACCAGAGGAGTCTCCATGGATTTGTTACTCTCCATGTGGAACTTCTTCAGTATATCATTGGCATACTTTCCCTCAGAGACAAATGGTTCCTCATCTCCTTGTCATACTTCCATACCAAGGAAATAATGCATGAGACCCAGGTCCTTCATCTCAAATTCTCTTGCAAGATCCTCTTTGCAAGATTTTACTAGCTTCTCATCACCTATTAGAATTAAATCATCGACATATAATACTATAATCAACAATTTACCTTCAACCACAATATGGTAAAGGTTTGCATCTGCTTCACTTTTTGTGAAGCCCAACCTGGTGAAATAGTTGCCAATCTTGGTGTACCAAGCATGGGGTGCTTGTTTCAATCCATACAGTGCTCGCTTGTTTCTACACACATGCGACTCTCTGTTGAAGGTCTCAAATCATTTTGGCTACTCAATGTACAGCTCTTCCTCAATCACTTCATTGGGAAATGTTGTTTTCACATCCATCTAATGTATCTTCCATCCCATCTGCGTTGAAAGTGCTAGAATAGATCTGATTGAAGAGTACCTTGCTACTGAGAAAATGTCTCCTCATAATCAATTCCCTCCAGCTGAGAGAAACCTATGGCCACAAATATGGCCTTGTGTTTCTCCACACTCCCATCTATTGCTTTCTTTACCTTATAAAGCCATATAAAATCACTACTAACTTGTTAGCTGGTCTTGGGACCACTTCCCAAACACTATTTCTGATAATGGAGACGCACTCCTCAACCATGGCATCAACCCATACTGGTTTCTGCATTGCTTCCTCGAATTAGGATGGCTCAATCTCCACACTCTCATTCATCAAAGCCATGTAACCAGTGTACAAATCTGGTGACCTCCTCTGCCTACGCTATGATGTGGATGCTCCCACATTCTCTCTAGCATCATGCATCAATATGTCATCCTCTCTTGTGCACTTCCTTCCATCTCTGGAAGTCTTTGCATGAGTGGGTGCTTCCACCCTCGGCTCCTCTACATGTGGCTGCTCCACATCATCCTGAGGTTCTTTCTTTTGAGCTAAAAGCTCCTCCTCTACATGTAAATGAAGCTCCCTCTCAAGGGAACGTCTCATGGTTTTCTCTTCATCTAGCTTCAATTCTCTATCAACTAGTGTCATCCTGTGAGATGGAAGGTACACCCGATAGTTGTGAGGTGTATCAGTGTACCCCACAAATATGCCCAACTCAGTTGTAGGTTCTAGCTTTTTCCTTGCATCCTTGGTGACATGATGGTAAACTAGTGAACCAAATATCATGAAGGGTGCCACATCTGGCTTCTTACCTAAAAAATTTCTTCTGGTGTACTCGTGCCGAGAATCCAATGAGGACTCCTTTTCTGCAGATATGCAACTGTTTTGCATGCTTTAGCCCACAAGTGCAACGGTAGGCCCTGGTCATGTAACATCACCCACACAGCTCCCACAACACTTATGTTATTCCTTTCATCCACCTCATTTTGTTGTGGGTTATGGGGTGCTATTAACTTCTGTCAAATGCCTTTTGATGGACAAAAGTTCTTGAATTCATTCTACACATATTTTCCACTGTTATCGCTCCTAAGAGCCTTCACTTTCCTCGAGTTTCTATCTCAACAAGTGCTTTAAATTCACAAAATTTAGATAACATCTAATCTTTCTTCTGCATTAATAAAATCCAGCACTTACGTGAGAAATCATCTACAAATATTACATAATACCTGTGCTTGGCTGTGGAGGCTGTCGAGAATGATCCACACAAATCTGAGTGAACTCTTTCAAGGATAACTTGTGCTCGACTAGTCCTTATCATGAAAGGTGGATTTAGTGTACTTCCCCAATGTACACCCTTTTCATGCATCTGTCTATTCTAGTGCACCCTTGGGAAGTCCTGTAGAAATCTGTTGCATGATCTTCAAAGCTCCGTGGTGCAAGTTGCCCAATATTCTATGCCACAACTCACTGATGTCTCGACTCTGCACCTTCTCTGCTTTTGTGCTCAAAGCATAACAATCTTCTACATCCAATTTGTATAGGTTCTTCAACCAGACCCCAAACTGCTTCACTTGTCTTGAGGCTATGCGATGAAGGAAAGGCTCTCCTTTGCTAAATATCACATCACAACCTCTATCCTCCAACATAGTGACTGAAACCAAATTCTTCTGAAGACCCGGAACATACATGCTATCTTTTAATGTGAGAGGAGAACCAAACTCCCTCTGAAAAGTAATAGTATCGATGTCGCTCGCATTATACCTTCCATCATCTCCCATTTCAATGTGCATCTGGAGGTCCTTCTCCTCCAAGTCACTGAAGAATTATTTGTTGTCGGTCATATGGAATGAGGCTCCACTATCTAGATACCACACACCACCCATCACCGATGTCACCATGCAAGAGATGAGGGTGAATTCCAACTCGAATTATGAAGCAAGAGCTTCACCTTCCGCTCGTCCCGAGCGCTTCTTGTTAGCTTTCTTGTGGGGACACTTCGTGGCATAATGTCCCAGCTCGTGAAAGTGAAAACATTTAATCTTCGACAAGTCCTTCTTCTTACTGCCTTGACTGGAATTTGATTTGGAATGGGACCGCTTCCCTTTCCATTTCTTTTCCTTTCTAGCTAAGGTATAGTTCTCCTCATCATCATGCTTGGATGAGGATCCATCTTTGGTGTTCCACTGAATCTCTTCTTGCACCAAGTCGGACCATAAACGCTCCCACTCTGGTAGCTTCTCCCTCTCATTTACTGAATATTGGTAGCCATGTCAGCTCTTGGGAAGGCCTAGAAGTGCTAGGATGACCAGATCATGTTCAACAACTATGACACCAACACTTCCAAGTTCGTTAGAACATTGGGTGAGCCTAGTCAAGTACTTTGGTATTGTGTCGCCCTTCTCCATCTTGATTTTCCTAATCCTATTCTTTAGTGCCAGCTTCCTGTGGTCACTGCTCTTTTGAAATAGTATTGTCAAGGCCTTCCACATTGCATATGGAGTCTCCTTACCATGGAGGTTTGAGACAATATGATCTCGAACTCCTAGTATGATCCTTCTTGCCTTTGCAACACATTTTCTCCACTCTGCTAGATCTTGAGCATCAGTTTAGTGGAGGCTTAGGAATATCTTTTTATATGAATTCCTTAAGCCCATTGTCCTCCAACATTTCCTCTATCCTATCCTTCCAAGAAATATAGTTTGAACTACCCTCAAGGGCACATTCGAGTTTCAATCCGTAGAATGACATCCTGTTGGCTCTGTAGAATTATACTGCAAATTCGATTTCACTTGCAAAAGGAAAACTCATATTCTCTTCTTCTAGAGTGATTTCTGCTCTGATACCATGTAGAAATTCCTTTTATATTCAAACTACTTATGTAATTTTCTAGAACAAAAGACTTGAGTCTACTCTATTCAGCAGCAGAAACAATTAAATGATCACGAAATCACAAAGCATGTAAGAGAAAGAATTCAGTCAATGCTTTACATAATGATTTCCCAGGGAAAGCCACAACTAAAAAACCCTTATTATCTATATATTGCGTTAGTCAGAAAATATGAGAATATTACAATGCTTTTCTCAACCCCGAGAAACCTTTGCACTATCTCTATTTGTCTCACAGCTTCCTAGACAAGCCTAGGCCAATACTTAACAAATTTCTCACTTGCCCAAGTCCCTATTTCCTTGCATTGTTTCCATGGGAATTAGCCCCTATTAATTAGCGAAATTCCTCAATTGGAATTGCACAATCCTCATAGCCCTTCCTCTAACTGCATGCACCACCTATACAATTCAGATGATTATACAACTGATAGTACATTGTCCCAGAACTCCAATCTCAATTGGGTAACTCTCAAACCTAACACGCATGAGTTATTTATGAGTGAATAATCAGTTAACTGTTTGAAAACATGAAGCAACACCCCACTATCTGACCTCTTACTAGTTCCTCCATTGGTTAGAACTTGTTTAAGTAAATTTAACTTAGTTAAAATGAATTAATTAATTACAGCTCAAAATAAAGTCAACTAGGGCTCCTATAATGTAGGAGACACTCTACATGACTCAAGTTAGACCCTCAAATTGAATTAATTGAGACAACTAAGTCAATTTAACTTAGTTAACTCGTACAAATTGTCTTGTGATGTGGAATTACAATTTTATTCCTAATTTAATTCAAGGACAAAATTAGATTAGGATTTTCTTATTGCATTTTCAACAAGTTTTAGATGACTTTAATGTGTGGCCTTAAGCTTACAATGGTGGTGAATGATGCAATGAAAAAATATATGTACCCCTGTTAAATACACACATGGTAGCAAGAGGATATGAAATATAAAACATGAGAGTACATTTTTTATTAGCAAATGTGTAAGGACCAGTTCTATACCAAGTGTAAGGACCAGTTCTATACTATATATATATATTTTTTCTTTTACAAATCACAATAAAATACAACCAGAAGAGAAAAACATTTGGAATTCAAATTTGTTCAGCAACTGTCTAACACATTCCTAAATTTCATTTCACCGAACATATCATAAAATTGACATATAGTTAACTAAGGCCATAAAGAAATCATACAAAATAATATTGCAACACACATGTACCATTCACTAGAAGATGAGACTCCACTTGATTTACGATACTTATCTACCCTTGTCGTCGGGCACCTCCAAGAGTAAATAACGACGTACTTGATCCGAATGCGTTGACCCACTGGTTAACCTCATAGCCTACTCCTTGGGTACTCTTCTTCCCTGCGGACCCCCGAGCTACAATGGGGTTGTACAAGGGAGAAATACAATAGCTAGTAGAGGAAAGCACTCCTTGGCTCAAGAGTCCCCTATCTAAAATCCTCTACCTCACCAAACTCACTATAGTTTCGTAATCACTGCTTTGACATAATCTCATCCATCCAAAAAATGGGTTTCCCCAAAAAAATCCCTTCTCCCATGGCTTGCCCCTTCTTTTATAGGAGTCCTCATAGGTGACACTTGGCATGTCATGCATAATTAATTATTTTTTTTATAATTCAATAGTTTGATTATTCACCCATCCATGTGTCACTCTCTCATCAAGGGTCTCCAAAATTATTTACATAAATTTTAATTTAAAACTAATATTTTCCTCACTTCAACAAGATTCCTATTTCTTCTCCTAGTTGCTTCTTGATCCCCCTTTTATTCCTTAATTTGTGTTCATTACTAAAGTCAATTAATGAGTCAATATTTGATACCCTATATACTCCCTAATTTAACTCAAGTTATCTCTTAGATGGATATTCTTATGTTGGTTGTTGCCACATGGAGGTTCTCTACATTTCTTTAAAATTTAATTTATTAATCTTATTTTAATTCACCTTCCTCTTCTCTTAATTAGGTTTAATTAGTTTAGGATTAATCTTTATCCTTACATTTATGTCCCTCTTTACCCTTTTTACCTAATTAAACTACATAATCTACCTAATATTTTTCCAACATGGGGAGAGTAGAGTTTTTAATATAAAATATTTTATTTCTTCCCATGATCCTCTTAGCCCACGTTTTATTCTTGATTTAATTACCTCGGTTTCTGGCATCATTTACCCTTGATGTAAATTTACCTAGTTTCATTTCTTGATTTTATTTATTTATTTATTTATTTTTAATGATTCCAAGGGTGCCAAGTTTGGTTGTGTCATTCAAGAACTTCCCTTGAAGTTCCAAGGGTGCCACGCCTAACAATTTATTTGTGATGCCAAGGGTGTCATGTTTGGTCGTGCCCTTCAAGAACTTCCCTTGAAGTTCCAAGGGTGCCACGCCTAACAATTTAGTTGTGATGCCAAGGGTGTCAAGTTGGTCGTGCCATTCAAGAAATTCCCTTGAAGTTCCAAGGGTGTCACACCACTTGCCCTTCAAGCATTCAATGACTATGAGGGGAATGTATAGGTGCAACGACATAGACCATTATCATCTCTTATGTTGCCTGCTATAGTGAGACTAATGGTGTCGGGGATCAAGAAATCCGCCTCGATGAGCGCCCCCGGTAAAATCCTCATAAGCGACCCAACTTTGGGACCTGCTTTAATGGTATCATGATCTTCAAAGAGAAGGTGTTTCAACCTTTCCAGCCCAATTCATGACGGGAGTGCTAGTGGGTGACATTAGGGTCACTATCCCACCCCTCCCATGTAGTTCCATCCACTTGTACAACCCCATCACCCATATGTGAGTCATTCGACCAAGCAACTAATATGTGCCTGCAACCATTAACATATCATCAGAATATAGATAACATATATAGCAGGTTTCAAAATTGACTTAGAATTTTAAAGATAAAATAATATAAATTTTCATCAAACCAGGTGTCATTAACTCGTCATATGCAAGTGCCTCTGGTGTTTTCCTACCATACTCAATAATCATCAGTAACAAGGTTTCTCAGTGTTAGTCATTGTCATAATAACATCATCACCATCACCTAATCATTTGCATCATTGCTCTTTGTGACCCAGAACTAATGCAAGTAGGTACCATAGGGGACACATCCATCATGGCTGTCATCATCATAACATCAATGGAAACATACATATCCATCAAAGCTATCAACATCGTAACATCAATAGAAAACACACCTATCCATCAAAGCTATCATCATCATTATATCAATAGAGAGCATACATATCCTTTAGTGCTATCATCATCATAATGTCAATGGAGAACATACATAAACATCACAACCACTAATAAGAGAGTCATGTGTCCGAATCGTCAACCTCAGGTCCTCAAAGAATAAAGTATCTAAGATAATGTCATATTAGGGTCAGGAAACTAGAGTGGGCACTACATACACCCCCTCTTAACAATGGACTTCGTCCCGAAGTCCTTAGAACATAAAGGAAAAACGACGACACATATCCTAGGAACCCTTCCTGAAACTCTTGCTAACCTTCTGGTAACAGGTATCTCTGATTTTTTTAAATTAAGCAAATTTTCGCTAATGAATTAAAATCAGTCAACAAAATCGATTTCATCTTTTGGATTAAGTAATTTTCTCAACAAATTTCTTTATTTATTTATTACTATTATTATTTTTATTATTTTTACCTAATTAGTTCTATTATGCCCTCATGAAACATTGTCATAAAATCTAATGCTTCTTATTTTCATTCCTTTAACCTCTTAAATATTCAAGAATGTCTTTCTAGTATAGTTCCTTCGAACATGAGCTTGAGCTGTAATGTCCAACAATTGTCCTTGTTATGATCATCCTTCATACTATGTTCATAATGCAAGTCTTTTTTTTCTCTCTTTTTTTAATTTGAACTATGTTTCAATTAGCTTGAAATTTAATTTATGTTCCTGGAGAAGCTTTAAAATGTGATTGCAGCTCGATTTATATATTTGGCTCTGTTCATTGTTTTTATGCCGAACAAAAGAGTTGGAGAGAAGTTAAATTAGCTTTCGTATACCTATCAACCATTTTGGATCTTTCCTGGCATTGTTTATATGTAGAACAAAAGAGTTGCAATATTATTTTAGTCATGCATGCATGCGCCCATAGGTCTCAAGAGTTCAACATAACTCTGATACCAAGTGTAAGGACCAGTTCTATACTATA
>APFE031251398.1:0-51432 GCA_000404065.3 Pinus taeda
TTATACTATTAAAAAAATTAACAAAATTAAATTATTAATCAAGGTTCATATCCTATTAAATAAATAACAAATATTTATATACCATTAAAAAAATAGCAAAAAATTCAACCCAAAAATATTTGACCATCGGAGATGGAGCTCAGAAGTGGTATTTGGGGACCTCGAAACTGTTATGGGGTTCTGAACACATGGATGCCAAAGGGAGCCCTCCCCCTCCCCTCCCTCTTGAGATCGATGCCTTCAAATGTCTGGTAGCCTCTTGCGACAAGAGGAAAGAAAACCCGAATTTGCAGAAGTTTGTAAAGAATGTTGAATCCATCCCCTATGTTGAACTGCATGCGGAACACCCGTGCCAGATTGCGCTGAACCTAGCAAAACGCAGGCTCATTGGTCAATTTACGGTCTTTTGGCCCTCTCCCAAAGCTATAGATGGATGGGTCCAGTGAAACTGGAGGCCCCTTGTCTTTGAAGGAATCTGAAATCATCTGGTAGGCAGAGGCTATTATGTTTTTGTCTTCGACTCAGCTGAAGATCAAGATCGTATTTTCCAAAACGGTCCATATTTCATGGGCCCCCAAGGGCTCTATCTGAATATATGTATGCCAGACTTTGATCCTTCATAGGATATTCCTTCAGCTATTCCTGCCTGGGTAAGGTTACCCCACCTCCCTCTTCATTGCTAGAACCTAGAACCTATGGAAACCATCAAGAACAAACTAGGTAAATACATTGATAGGGCTGAAAGGAGAGAACAATATTCGTGTGCTAGAATATGCGTTGAAGTCGACTTGGAGATAAGGTTTCCCAAGGCGACCAAGCTAACCATAGCTGACTGGTCTCACATACACGAACTCAACTATGAATAACTACCCTTCAAGTGCCGACATTGGCAAGGCTATGGTCATTTCGCTCAAAACTGTAAGAATAAAACTGAGGATGAATTTGAAAACGAGAAGGGTGAACATTGGAAACAAGCTCGAAAAGCAGGCACATCCAAGCAGACCAACATAGCAAAAGGGAAAGGAGGGAATACAGAGACTGGAGGACCCTCTTCTAGGGAGAGACTACCTGAAGCTCATGCCACAACAAATGCCACCACTTCAACAAATCCTTTTGCTGTTCTAAACCCTCTAGAAGATTAGAAACACCCAGATCTTGAAGAGGGAGAGGTGTAGTAGAATACTAAATAGATAGCAGATGTAGAAATAAACTCAGGATCTCAGGAACAAACTGGAGCAGCCACTTCAGAAATCCCTTGTGTAGATGCATCTCTGCAAGAAACCCATGGCTCTCCAATAGGTGCCATATCCCCACTCTCTTATGCAGAAATGATCAAAAAGAAAAATATATTAGACAGATCTAGTTCTTCTGAAGAAGACTCTTTTGAGTGATCTACCAAAAAGGCAGGAAGGAAGTCTCATAAGGAGATCAGAGAAGAAGAGGCGGAGAGATTAAAGATGTAGGGAAGTCAGTCTACAATCAAAATGTCATTAGGTAGAAACATGAGGGCTCGACCCACAAAGGGAGGCCCTACTCCTTCCTTCCTCGATAAATAATGTAGATTGTCTCTTGGAATTGCAAGAGTTTGGGGAACCCATTGAAATATGAAGCAGTAAAAGATCTATCAAGAATGGAACCCTCAGATATCCTCTCACTCCAAGAGACAAAGATAGAAGAGGATGCTATTCTATCCTTAAGTTGAATAAAGTGGAATAAGAACTCAGGAAGAGAAGTCAATGCCCGAGGTACTTTAGGGGGTCTTGCAACCTTATGGTCAGAGGATATGTTTTAGCTAAAAAGCTCTTTTGCAACCCAACATTGGATATACACAGAACTTCAACATCTTCCAAGTAAGATTTGTTTGGCTCTTTTCAATCTTTATGTCCCAGTTAACTTCCTGGAAAAGAAGGACTGCTAGAATTCTCTCTCAGAATTCCTAGAAGCCTACTCCCTCAAGAATATAATTCTAGTGGGAGACTTCAATCTAGTCCTTGACCCAAAGGAAAAAATAGGAGGAACCAACAACAGGGACCACTTCCCATTGTGGTAGATCTGATTCAGCAATGGGATTTACTGGACTTTAATCTAGAAGCAGGGCTTTACACTTGGACAAATAATAGAATTGGGGCAGAGCACATTTCAGCCCAGTTGGATAGATTCCTACTTCAAAGCACCTTCCTCTCCGAAAAGAAGATCATAGCCACAAAAATTCTACCAAAGCCGACTTCAGATCATAAATCCATTCTTCTACTGCCGAAAGAAGAGGAAAATTTGGGGCCAATACCCTTCTGGTTCAACCTTCTTTGGGAAAATAGAGAGGATTTATGGATACAGTCAA
The DNA here is from genome assembly GCA_000404065.3 of Pinus taeda. Classification (NCBI taxonomy): domain Eukaryota; kingdom Viridiplantae; phylum Streptophyta; class Pinopsida; order Pinales; family Pinaceae; genus Pinus; species Pinus taeda. Next base: position 2,339 of record APFE031251398.1, read on the forward strand.
GAAGGCATGGTCCATCCATGTTCTTGTATCGCCCAACTATATCTGGGAGCAAAAGCTAAAGGCCACCAAAACAAATTTGAAAGAATGGATAACAAAGCCCATAGACTCCCCCACTAGTCATAGAAAACAAAATATTCAGCAGTTGAATGATTTTGAAATGGGCTTGGAGCTACAAGACATTACCTGCTCAGAAATTCAGATCGAGGAAGATCTCCAAATCAACACTTTCCGATCATTTAGAGAGGAGGAAGAATCCTTGAGGCTCAAATCTTGCAATCTCTGGCTCGTGTCTGGAGACAAAATTTCAGCCTTCTTCGACAAGCAAATTCAAACTCGACTCTCTAGAAACCACATTGCTGAAATCACCTCACCGGATGGGGTTGTTCTCAAAGGCACAACTCTGATAAAAGAGGATGAAACCTCTCACTTCTAGCAGATGTACAAAGAAGAAGGTGCAGATGATGAAGAGGAATTCAAGACTTCCTCAAGCACATTCCAAGACTAGTTAACGAGGAGGGTAGCTCATTACTCCTAAAGCCCTTCATTGAAGATGAAATCAATAATGTCATATGGAAGATGGAACTAGACAAAGCTCCAGGACCCGATGGGTTCTCCATGTAGGTTTTAACCTCGTACAGAAATTACTTGCATACGAATTCTAAAACACAGAAAATAAACAATGCGAGAGCATAACACATAAAACACATATACAAAGAGAATTTCCCCTGGATCCCAAAACCGAGACTACCAGCTTGATTTTTTCATTATATTCCTTTCAATGTTACAATACATATTTATACATGCTGAAGCATCCAATACCATGGACCAAAACCATCGCTTCCAAAACCATGGACCGAAAACCATAAGTAGTTTTGCCCAACCCAATATAGGGTCCAAAAAAATATAACACAACCCAAAATTCTCCCACTTGTTGTTTTCTTTCCACAGGGGGCCACAAGAGAGCTTTGTCATTTTTTTGGCCCTAAAATGCCCATTGTTTCTCTACACCAGGAGAACTTCTCAAAGCTCACAAATTTTTTCAATGCATCTGTAGTGTTTTTCAAAATGTCCACCTTTACCAGCAACACCTTTTTGTCTTCTATCATATCCCTCACAAAGTGATACTGAACATCAATGTGCTTTGTCTTTGAATGATAAGAAGGGTTCTTTGCCAAGAATATTTCACTTTGGCTATCACAGTCTATCCTTATAGCTCCCTGTACTAACCCCATCCTTGAACACAATCTTTGCAACCAAACTGCTTCCTTGCTTGCATGAGTGGCTGCCAATTATTCTGCCTCTGTAGTTGATAGTGCCACTACAGATTGTTTCTTACTCATCCAACTGATTGCAACTCCAAATAGGTTAAACACATACCCTCTTGTAGATCTTCTCTGATCTAAATCTCTAGCCCAGTCCACATCAACAAATCCATGGATATCCAAAACTCTATCCAATCATGGTCTTCCTTGGTAGCACAAACCATAATCACTAGTGCCACACAAATACCTAAAAACCCGCTTCACTGCTGTCCAATGCTACTTCCCTGGTTTTGACATAAACCTGCTCAATAATCCCACTGCATGTGCAATGTCTGGTCTAGTACAAACCATTGCATACATCAGGCTACCGACTACACTTGCATATGGAACACGAGACATATCCTCTTCCTCTTCTTGTGTCTTGGGACACTGTTCAATAGATAACTTTACACCTACAGGAATAGGAACCTTCACGAGTTTATTATCCTGCATATTAAACCTCTGTAGTATTGTCTCGACATATTTCCTTTGGTTTAACCAAATATTCCTCTTTTCCGGATCTCTTTTAATTTCCATGCCCAAAATATGGTTTGCAGCGTCAAGATCTTTCATGTCGAATTTGGAGGACAATTGGGTATTCAAATCCTGGAAAATTTCTTTGTCATTTCCAACCAGCAACATATCATCCACATACAAGACTAGATAAATAACACGGTCTCCAATTAATTTAAAATACATACAGTGATCTGCTTTGCTTCTGGTGAAGCCAAGTCCCTGTATAAATGTATCAAATTTCTGATACCACATCCTTGGTGACTGTTTTAACCCATATAGAGACTTATTTAACTTGCATACTAGTTCTTTCTTACTCTTCACCGCAAAGCCTTCAGGTTGCTTCATGTAGATCTCCTGTTCCAGATCCCTATGAAGAAATGATGTCTTCACATCCATCTGTTCTACCTCAAAATCAAAAGCAATAGCAATAGATAAAAGTAATCTAATAGAAGTTACCTTGGCAACAGGAGAAAAAATATCATCAAAATCAATTCCCGACACCTAGGAATAACCTTTTGCTACCAACCAAGCTTTGTATTTCTCCACCTTTCCTTCTTCATTTGTCTTCTTCTTGAACACCCATTTGCTACCAATAAGTTTCCTTCTAGTCAGCAACTCCACCAGATCCCAAGCTTCATTTTTGTGCAAAGATGCCATTTCCAGAGTTTTCCATCCTTTGAATCCACTGCTTGCTTCATAGTTCTGGATCATCATTAGTAATAGATAAAGAAAAATTTGAACAGAAAGTAGATGGAATATACCTTTCTGGGTGTCTTCTTTCTCGAACTGATCTTCTTACACCGGAAGTTTGTGGCTCTTCATCTTTTTATTACTCCTTTGATATAGAGTCTGATTATTCCTCCTTTAGCTCAAACTCTATCTTCTCAAGTTTCTTTAGTTGGACTTCATGTTTAATAACATCTTTCACCTCTCTAAGCACCACATCTCGGCTATACACAACCTTCCCTATTGCTGGGTTCCAAAGCTTGTAACCTTTAAACCATCCTTATACCCAATAACGATGCACTTTTCAAATTTACTATCCAACTTGGTTCGTTTCTCCTTTGGAACATGTACATTTGCATCACATCCTTATACCCTCCAACACTAATGAAGGTGATCCGTTGACCAGGTAACATGCTATCTCCACCACCTCTGCCCAAAATTCCTGTCCTAACCCGACACCACTGAGCATGCTTCTTTCCTTTTCCATCAACGTCTTATCCATTCTTTCTGCAACTCCATTTTGTTGAGGTGTATATGGAGTAGTCTGCTACCATGCTATACCACACTTCTTACATAATTCTTCAAATTCCTTACTGCAAAACTCTCCACCGTTATCTGTCCTCAGCACCTTTATCTTCTTCTCAGTCTGGTTTTCCACTAGAGCCCTTAAATTCTTTAAACTTGTTAAAGACTTCAGATTTATTCTTAAGGAAATATATCCATGTATTCCTTAAGAAGTCATTTATAAATGATACATAGTACACAGACTTACCCAGTGATGGAACCTTCACAGGTCTAGACACATCACCGTGCACAAGCTCTAATATCTACTTCGCCCTCTTACCACCAGGGGGGAAACTCACCCGATTCTGCTTCCCATATACACAATTTTCATAGAAATCAAAATCTAGAGAGCTATTACTCATACCTTCTACCATACCTTTACCATGAAGTATTCGAAGGCCCTTCTCTCAAATATGTCTATGCCTTTGATGCCGCAACATGGTCTTCTCTCCAGAGACCACTAGATTTTCTGCTCCACTTTCAGGAACCTCAGAACTATTGCACCCATCAACAACAGTACTACCTTGCAGCTTGTATAGAGTTCCAGTCCGAACTCCCCACATCAATACCAGTCCTCCTCAAACCATCTTGTAGGTATCATTCTCGAACACTGTTTTTACACTTGCATCACCGAGCTTGCTTACAGAAATCAGATTTCTAGCTAATGCAGTGTTAGACACACATGGGCAGAAAGAACAATATGAAAGATAATCAGGAGAGTACAATTTTTATTAACAAGAGATATACATTTATAGTACATTATGTGACACACATCCCAAGGTCTCTTGGACTCCTTTTGTCCATTCGGCTTCCACACTAACCCATTGAGGATTAGGTGTCCAACATTCCCCCCCCTTAATCCGAAGGGTTATGTATGAGTCCAAGAAGAGAGTTGTAATACATAATATGTATGGCAGCACTAGGCTGAATGTGCTCTATGAAACGTTGGTATAAAGGGCGGTGGTTTAAGGATGACCACCAACACTGGAACGCTTAGTGCAATTCCCGAAACTCTTCCAAAACTCGCAAGAAGCTGAAGTCTTCTGCTAGAGGAAGTGCTCCTATTGATTTGAAGAGGGAAACCTTCAACCAATAGAGGGAGGTCTCATCCCGCATAAAAGGGAGAACTTCAACCTGAAAAGGGAAGTCTCAACCTGTGATGGTTTAAGGATGACCAACAACTCTAGAATGCTTCATGCAATTCCTGGAACTCTTCCAAAACTGGCAAGAAGCTGAAGTCTTCTACCAGAGGAAGTGTTCTCAATTTTGTTCCTGTAATTCTTCCAAAACTGGCAAGAAGCTGAAGTCTTCAGCTAGAGGAAGTGTCCTAGATTGCCAACTGAAGGCATGTTCACGGGCATCTTTGTCTCTGGCTACAACTCTGAAACTAGTGTGGCAGGTTGTGGCTCAGACTCGCTTGATGTGACTTTGAAGCTTGTAGATGACCATCATTTCCACCCCTGTCAGATACAAGGTGAGATGATGGAGAAAACTCAACTGCAAGACTGTTCAATACTCTGGAACAAGTTCTGACATGTGTTTGGAATATCTTCTTGGCTGTTGATGCCCATTGCCAAGAAGCGATCCATCCAAGATGAATATTTATTCTTGCAGGACGTTTGTTTCTGAAGAATCTGTGTGAAGAATGGCTGGTTTTATGACAGTGCTTACATGGATGAAGATCAAAACAGTGATCTTTCAGATGGCCAACTCGATCACAGTGTTGGCATTTCACAATCTGTTGTTGTTGTTGTTGCGGTGGAAGAGGAGTAGAATGTGGAACAGCTGGAGGTGAACTGTCATGAGGAGCAGGAGAATCGTCATGAATAAATCTAGCACTTTGAAACTGAATGGGCTTTGAGTAGTATGGAATATGAAAGGACAAGTCCTTGTCATATCCAAGACCGTTTCTATGCTTGTTGTGGACAAGCTGTTCCGAAGGTCTGATGATGGGCTTGGGAAGAGCAGACTGAGTTTCTACATCTGCATGTACAACTGTTGCTTTATTTGCATGAACGGTAACATTATTGACTTGTTGCTGATGGGTGGTTGTCTTAATGTTCTGAACAGAAACAGATTCAGAATGATGACTCCACTGCTGTAATTCTTCTTGTTGTAGCTGAGATTCAAGCTGCAAAAAATCAATCTTTTCCTGTGCATTTTGTAGACATGTCTGAATTTCTGAGAGAGATCCTATGTTGATTTGTAATGTGTCATCAACAGTAGTTTGTATAAGAGTTTTCATGAACTCTAATACTTCACTGATTCTGGCCATTTTTCTTCAATGTTAGATTTACACCTTAAAAACTGATCACAATTATTACTTAATGCAAAAAAGTAATATCCACTCACAGTACACAGCAATATCTTGTATAAATGTGCAGCAAATGAATCAGGGAATCAATGCATATATATGTAGACAGAAACTATAATGGGTTTTAAATACAATGCCACAATTGGGGCAGCAACAACTGTAAACTTGCTTGGATCCTTCAAGTACTCCTTCAGAAATGATGGTTATCAAAACTTCAATAATTATAACACCATGTCATAGGCATTGGAATGAATCTCTAGCATCCTGAAACAACAGTGATAGACCTCCTTACATGTCCAAATACTTAGCAAACTGTATAGTGCTGGTCATATATACCATAGCATTTTACCATGACCTTTCAAGAGCCTTCCAACTATGCACAGTTTCAGGAAAACCTCCAGGAGATTAGAGAATACTCGCCCTTTCTTCAGATGTATATGCAACCAATTATTAAGGAGATTTGACTCTTTGACAGTGATAAAATCTGCCCACAAAGGACAACTCGAACACAAACTAATAGAACTTGATTTGAAGATGCTTTTATAACATTTGATTTTAATAATATATCAGCCTACAATGTATATTCTTTTTCATATAATACCAAGAAGTCTTCTAACAAATGCAGAGCATACACTGTCTAGTACCACAATCCAACAGAAATTGTTAAGACACTGTATTCACCATAAACGAATATCATACACTAGGATATGAACCTGCACTTACCAACTTTTATACATTGATAACAACGACTATCATGTACCTTTTCCATCGTTCAAGCATGCCTGCCCACCGAAGACACCCAATTTTTTATCTTTACCATGTGGCTGAAGGAGATCCCAGATGATAGGATGAACTAACTCAATGCCACAACTTCAAGTACAATATTGTTGGGCAGTTCTAAAAGAATATTAGCTATTATTATCAAGTTGTCCTAAAAGAATATGCCTACTTCCACAACTGCTTCTGTACTGAGAAAACCATGCGGTGCTTATTGATTGGGGGCAGAATAACATGAAGCAATAAAGGATCTAGTAATCTAAGCAATAATAATTGGCACTGGTTAATGTGAAGGTGTCGACTATTGATGGGCTAAGCCATGGTTATGCTAAAAAAATGAAATACATACTCCAGGCTCATAAACAGAAAGAAAGACTCGAAGTAGAAAGACGGCATGCTCCATCAGCTACAGGTAAGCATGCCCATTTGCCAACCTACATGGCATATAATAGTCTTGGTGTCCATTATAGCATGAAGACAACTGAAATGTATTAAAGCTTTTCTAAGGGATCTGGCGATGGACCAAATGATTTTACAACTTTTACTTTGAATGATAAGAACAGGTGCAATCGATTTGGGTGTAGCAATCAAAACAAAGACCGTAAACACACAAGGATTTTCATGAGAACAACCATCTTGGCCACTAATAAAGCCAGAACTCCACTTACTGATTAATATTGTGTCACTTCCACAAATTCTCTCAGTTTTGGCATTCTCATTGATACCAAAAGGCCTGGAAATGACTCCCTGTTGGATGCTGCAAAACTAAATGTTCTTTGCAAGATAGAGCCACCACCACCTCGTGAAACGATCATAGACTTAGACCGGCTCAATCACACGAGCTCTGAATCGTTCATTCATGCAATTGATACCAAATGGGGAGTGTTAAAGTGCTGGACAATGTTTAAAATATGGGACAACGTTAAAATGGAAACGCAGAGACCCTTCCGCTTTCAACTGATATACCGTAGGCAGAACCATACACCACATTCAACGCATTCAAATGGAAACACATTCAAATATATCGCATTCAACGCATTCAAATGTCGATATCAGGTGAATGCAAGCATTAAGCATAAGAGAGTTTTACCATTATACCACTTTTGTACCAAATGGGCAGTGTAACAGTAGGAAATACCAAGCGTAACAGTAGGAAATACCAAGCGTTCATCAAACAATGGGAGTTGGGTGTTCATCTAACAGTTCTGACACCAAAACATTCTTTTGGGCATTCATCAAATGGTTCTGATACCAATGGGCAGCGTAACAATAGGAAATACCAAGCGTTCATCAAACAGTTGTTTTCTACATCTCAACTGAAACACAAGTCGACTTTTAAAAACTCCCCTCTGCACATCTGCATTAAACAATTATTTTTTCATCGATTAAGGACAGACAGAATCCTGACAAATTATGCGTCTAGATCAACCTCTGCACATCGATTAATCAGTGCTAAAAAAAAAAATTGCTTTAATTCATGACATTGTCAGATGTAATTCTTCAGCACTCGACTTTACCAAGCAACTCCAGGTGTGAATTCACTACATAATGCTCACAAACATAAATTGACCCAACAAATCCTGTCTTCCTGTTATGAAATTCGATTGCACAAAAATTGATTTATTAACCTCAACAACACTGTCATTTAGTTTAATTGTGATTGCCCATTTCATACAATTCACCCAGCTTCAAATGCCTTTCCTCAACATGTGCAAACAAAGTTGATATGAATCGATACTCATTTACAAGCAGAGCTTACAATCTTCTAATACAAATATCGCTCATCATCCAAGAAAACAAAACATACTTCGATTACAAAATTCCTCTCATAGGCACACACAACAAATTGTTGCTAACGTTTGAAGAGCATACATTACAATTCTTCTCTTATAAACTAGCAAATTAAATACTAGCAAAATCACAGAAATTGACCCATACACGAATCGACCAAGTTAAGGCTCATAACTCAAATCCAACACTTTCATAAAACAAATGGTTCAAAGAAATTATGCAGGGAAGGAGTACGCCCGCTCTGATACCATGTTAGACACACATGGGAAGCAAGAACAATATGAAAGATAATCAGGAGAGTACAATTTTTATTAACAAGAGATATACATTTATAGTACATTATGTGACCGTTGGGTTTCACATCCCAAGGTCTCTTGGACTTCTTTTGTCCATTCGGCTTCCACACTAACCCATTGAGGATTAGGTGTCCAACATGCAGGAATAGGCAAAACACCCGGAAGTGTTCTAACCCTTCCACCTTGAAACTTCAATTTTACATTTCCACGACCAATGATTCTAGGCTTCCTATCATCCCCTAAGAAGACATCACCACCATTGTATTTATCATACTCGCAGAACCACTCTCTATGGGGAGTGAAGTGAAAGGATGCACCTGAGTCAATCAACCATGCCTCATGATCTACATGTGTACTTGAAGAAGCCAAGTCACATCCCCACCTTCATCTGAGGTGGTTTTCGCCTCTGCAGAAGGAGCATCATCAGATCCCTTTCCTTTATCAGGAGCTTTAGATTTACACTCCCTTCTGAAGTGCCCTTCCTTTCCGCATTTCCAGCACACCAGCTTTATAGGTTTTCCTGGAGATTTAGATCTCCCTCTAGATTTAGATCTCCCACTCGATGACTTATTTTTGTTTCTGTTCTGGGACCATCCTCATACAGACAAGGCATCACCATTCTGGCTCTCCATATTTTTCCGTCTCATCTCCTCCGTCAACAAGGCTGAGACTATTTCATCAAACTGCAAGGAAGTTTCATTGCTACCTATTGCAATAACCAGACTATCCCACGAATCTGGTAGAGAACACAACAAACTGATGCACTTATCTTCATCTGAAATTTTAATATCAACAGATAATAACCGACTTACCACAGTATTAAATGCGTTCAGATGCTCCGTTACCGAGTCTCCATCTTTCATCCTCAGGTTATACATCTTTTTTCGTAGGAAGAATTTATTCACCAGAGACTTAGATTCGTACAAAGTCCTTAACTTGTCCCACAAAGCCTTCGCTGTAGCTTCCCATGATACATTCAACAATACTGAATCTGAGACACACACTTGTATTGTACTCTTTTCCTTCTGATCCAACTTCTTCCATTCTTCATCGGACACTCTCCTTGGTTTAGTACCTGGATCTACCGCGATCCACTAATATTTATCCACCAAAAGATCCTCCATCTTGAGTTTCCATAACTCAAAACTCTGACCATTAAATTTATCAATCTCTATCTTTCCACTGCTCGCCATCTTCTTTCACCACTAGAATCGATCCTGCAGATCTCCCACTGAATAGGGTCTACAACAGGCTTGAGCGAAACCCCTCAGCAACAAAGGTGTCCCCTTGAAGCCAAAACAACTCTGATACCAAATGTAGGTTTTAACCTTGTACATAAATTACCTACATACAAATTCTAAAACACAGAAAATAAACAATGCGAGAGCATAACACATAAAACACATATACATAGAGATTCTTCCCTGGATCCCAAAACCGGGACTACTAGCTTGATTTTTTCATTATATTCCTTTCAATGTTACAATACATATTTATACATGTCGAAGCATCCAATACCATGTGTTATCACTCAGATCTTCCCAGAAGTTGTAAGAAGAGGAAAGGGGTCCAAGGTAACCACAAACCCTTTTAGATACATAATCTAGCCAATGTGTATCCAGAGAGGGCTCTCTCCTTATGATTTAGCTTGGTTTTGAAAGATATTAGGCTAGTTGTGAAGTTTAGGAGTTTTGTTTGAGTTTGGGTTGTGAGATTCAATAACAGAGGGGTAAGACTTAGTAGTTTAGGCCATTGGGCTAATGGAGTCAAAGAAGATGGCTTTACTAGACTTGGTTTCTTAACAAAGGATGGTTTCACACGACAGGATGGTCAAACAGAGAACAAATAAATACTTAGAATCAATGGAATGGTTTCAAAATGGGTGAAGGGCAGTTAAGAATCCTTCAACCTATTTGAAGAGGGAACTTGAATGATTACTAATAAGGAGAAGTTAAGTATTCTTTAATAAATAATCAAAATGAAAGAACTAAAAAAAGGAGCAATTAAGATTTCACTGTTTATTCTAATTCAGAAGAAAACATAGAGAATAATAACGATTGAAAACAAAGTGCAATCAAGCATATTCCGAATTACTCTTTTTCGTTTATCATTCATATATGAAACATAGATGATATAAAAAACAAGGAAAACTTTAAAACACAAGGTATAAAGGACTTATTGATCCGGTGTTGGATTCAAGAAATCTGTGGAAAGTCCTTTGCATCAATTCTTTATCCAGCAAGCCATACAAAGTTGGTCCAAAAACATTTTATTCCAAAATAATCAATATTACAACAATGTCTAAGAATCCACCCTCAATACTCCAATTGAGGGAGTATTTATACAAAAATTTTACAAAAAATATCTCATAACAAAGTGAGATATATTGTAGGATGACTAAGAATCAGTTACAAGAAAACAGAGACAACTAGTCTTGAAGATAGGAGAAAGGTAAACTGATGTTGTGTTGTTCCTATTTTTGCTGAGTGTGCGGAAGGCAGGCCCTATGATTTGGCTTGGTGTTGTCTTCTTTAGTAACTCTGTGCTGGTTGCCCTATTTTGATTGATACTCTTTACCTGTTTTGATACACTTCGACCTGTTTGATCTCTATTCATATTTGTTCATTTTTACTATAGTAAATAACCAAAATTTACATTTTACCAAGGATGAATTTACAAAATTTCCAATATGTCTTCCCACCATTTTTTCTCTGGCAATTTGTGTTTCTGAAGTTTCCTCAGGGTCTCATCAGTTTCTGTATATCTGAAAAATGTGGGCTGAATTGGGAATAAGTGTTTAAGCTCATGCTCGACATAGAATAAGTTCTATACCCTGTCATAGAGAACTAGGCCTATGGGAGTGCTTTTATTCCTGATGCACTCGCTGATGAATTAGCTTGATTGCTAGCATATTTATTCAATTTATCTACACAATCTCTATGCTTCATTAATTTGTCATTAATCACTAAAGGACTTGGTAGTCCTTTATTTTGCAAAATAGCAAACTTCTCCATGAAAGCATTAATTTCTACCTGCATATCATGACACCTTCTTTCTAAATTATGCATCAAAGTTTTCTTGGTTAGCACCCTTTTGATTTCCAAAATGGTTTCTGTTCTATCTGTGATGCCAATCTCTTCTAGATGTTCTTGATTCTTGGTATTCAAAAAATGTATGAGCCTGTTGGCTTCATCAGGCATTTTTCCTAATTGTGCTTTTGTCTTTTGAATTTCTTCTTGTGCTGCTTTCACTAGATCAATCTGATCAAAAATTACTTGAATGGATGGCCAAATATCATTTATGGATTGAATGATGTTGGCCCAAAGAATTTTATTGATTTCTGCCAGAGGCTTGTCAAAAGAGAGATTTTTTTCTAATGTTTTCAATTTATTTTTTAATGCTTTAATCTCCCTTGTTTTTTCCACTACGTTTATCTTTGAGAGATCATAATTTCTTTCCATCTTAGAAAACTGTTCTTTTACCTGTTTTAACTCTGAAACTTGTAGTTTCATGTCCTCCATTGGCTTTATTAATTCCTCTGTGCTCAAATTGGCATTGCTGCCCTGTGCTTTCCTGCTATTGCTATACCTGTGACCACCTCTGCTGTGGCTGCTGGGATGTTTGGAGCTAGTGCTGTTCCAAGTGTAGAAGGGACTACTGTTGAGACTATAGGTAATACATCAGGAGGCTGAGAGGTCGACTCTCCCTATTGTCCTTCAGTGCTTTTTCTAATGCCTACTCTGTTTCATTCAATCTTTCATTGAGTTTCAAGAGTAGATCCATCATCTCTTCTTCAGATTTTTGCTTTATGACCTCAACAGTCTGTGGATGCTTTGAAGGAGGCAGCTTTAGCTTCTTCCTCAAGGCAGTAATATCTTCATCCTTCTTTTTGATTAATGCTTCTATACCCTTTACATCTTTGGGATCATGTCCCAATCCAATGACGATTTCTTCTAATGACTTTATTCTGTTATCTTTAGCATGAGAGGAGGCTTTTTCTAAGTTTAGCTGGGCAATTGTATTATCCAAAGAATTTTGTTGCCCGTGGGCCATCATTGCTTTACTAGTCAATGTTGAATAGATCATTTCTCCAGTTTGCTTGTGCAGTTCAATTTGATCCATAGGGTGAATATCCTTTGCCAAGACTTCCAAATTTGTTCTGAGGTAATCCAATGCTGATAGAGGTTGTTGTACCTTTGGCTTGAGGTAGCTCATTATCATCTTGCCTTCTTTAATGTTATAGGTTGACATTAATCTTTGCTGATTTGTGGGGGCCATTTTTAAATATTGATTGTAAATTTGAAGCCTCAATGGATCATTCCTGGCCTTTATTTCTGTGAATGTTTTCTTGATATCTAAGGCCTGTTTACTTGGTGGCTTGAGGGATGATACTTCTGTGCTATGTTGTCTTTCTAGCTCTTACCTCTGTGAGCTAGTGGATGTTCCTCCCAATGGGAAAGTTTTCTGGCTCACTACCCTTTCTTCTCTCTGACCATCTGTGGTCTCTTCAATAATTTCCTCCTCTAAAAGTCGATTTAGCCTTTGCCTTTTTGTTCCAGGCTGTCCTGAAGGTCCACTAGTTGGGGTAGTAGTTTCCCTGTCCCTCTTTTTATTTCTTTCTTCATTTAGAGGAGTTTGCAGAACTGGAGTTTGTTCTATATTGGCTTGAGTTGGAGGAGTTGGTATTTGAACCTGTTCTTTGGAAGTTTCAGGTGGCTTTGACATTGTAGGTTGTTTAGTGACTTGAAAATTGGTTTCTATTTCTTTGCCTTTGGATGACTCTGTTGCTGGTGTGCTAGCTTCCTGTGGAGGTTGCTGAGAGGTTCCAACAATGGATGTACCAATTCCTGACCTTTGAGATAGCTCGAATGATACATGCCCAAAAGAATCCAAGTCAAGGGTTTTCTCAAGATCTCTCATAGCATTTTCTATATTGACTTGTTCACTAACCTCTTCTACTAGGGTCTCCTCCCTCCATTCATCCATGTTTGCAAATTGTTCAATTTCTGGGATCCTATGATGTATGTATGGTGATAGCATGTCCTTCATTCTTCTATCACATATAAATCTATTAGGGTCATATGGCCTTCACCCAAAACTCTTTTGTAACTTAAGATGTTCTTTTAAAATTATTTCTACTTCTCTCCATGCTTCTTTAGCATTGCAAATATAAGGGCCTAACTGATTCTTGATTCTAAGCTGAGCTTTCTTTTTGGCATTACAAAAATGGATTAAGTCTATATGTAGCATCTGTCTGAAGTATTCCACTGCAAACAGTCTCATTGGAACATACTTTGGTAGCTTAAAGGGGCAGAGCTCACACCCATAGATCTTGATTTCTGTATGGTTCTTGTATAGGTACCAATCACCTATTTTGTATTTCTTGGAGAGTTGGAGGATCTTCTTTATATCCCTGCTGATCCTAGGAGGGGAAACTCCTGTCAACAAAGTGGTTGCAGGATGCACAAATAGATCATGAACTCATTGCAGGTGTAAGGGGACTCAAGGGTATTATGAAAAATGAGATTCCAAAATATGACCGACTTGGGATTTCCTTTGGTGTCAAGCTTCCTGACAGGAAAAGGAAAGTTCTCTAATTAATAATACAACATAAGATGGTAGATGAAAGTGGTGTATTTGAAGACTCCTTCATTGTCAAGTCTTAGGAATTGGTCATGAATTTTATTGGCAATGTAGGAATCATAGTCATATTTAACAGCAGGAGGCTGTCTAGGAGTAAATATTGACAACAAAACTAGGGTTACATCATCAACAAACTCACTGGTTTTGAATCCAATGATTAAAGATATCATATTGACTATGAGTTTTCCTATATCTGTGAAGAAAACCTGCAGATAAGGGGGTGGGCCCTTAGGCTGATGTTTTTCTAACAAGAAGGTCTGACAGAGGCGGATAAGTTCTGATTGTGGCAATTCAACAACTTTCTCAAGTAAATATCCCATAGAAAGGGGAGTGAGGGCTTGATCAGGCAAAAATTGCAACATTTCATTGATGGATGCTACTGTTATGGGGAATAAGATTGTTTGACTTGGGGAGATAACAACTCTCAGGTTAGGATCATAATTGGCACAACATTGGTGAATTATATCAGGAAAGACATGGATTGAGGGAAGAAAGTACCTGGAAAGGTTGGATTCCCACAGTCCCAGGATGTATGATCCATTTAAGTAGTTGTTTCTGGCTTGGCAAAAGGGTTTCAGGTGATTATGGCCAGTGGTTATGTCCTTTATTTGGAAACCTTTATCTGCCAAAGGTAGATAGTCTTGGTCCTTATGGGGGGCATTGATCGGTGTGATATTCAAAACAACGGGGGTTTCCATTTTTGGTTCTTGTGGATTCAAAAATGAAATGTGGGTTTTTTGTGAGAAAATAGGCCAAACAACAGGTTTGGGAACTTTTTATGGCAACCACAGACTGGACTAGAACTGAATTTGGCCCTTTCTTGTAGAATTTTCAGTAGAAAACCAAACTTATAGGGTTTCAGTGTAGATTGGATAAATACCAATATCAAGGAAGTGAATAGTGCAATGATAGGAGGATAACCGGTCCCGAGCTAAGTTGCTACAATTTTCTTAATCAAGTGGTAGTTGGAAAGCTTTAGCAGTTGAATGGGATGTCACTTTGCATGGGAGCATGGGTTGCAACATATAAGAGTGAAAATGATGTTTTGTTCATTTTATTTAACAAAGTCAAGGTTGGCGGGGTTTTTGGATTATCGGGCGGATGATGCAAGTGGTGAAAAGACGTTTTTGTCACATGCGGAGGGTGGTAAGCGATACGAGATCGCACCAATTTTGGGGTCGGGTGGTATTTGGCGAGGAGCCAGTGATCACATAGATTGCTTGACGCGTGGCAAGAGTATGGGAGGAAAACCGCCTGGTGATCACGTGTTAACGCGCGGTCACCAGGGGGGTGCGATATTGATATCGACTGTAAGATGATAAGGATGAGATCTAATGGTGGACATGAGCGGATTACAATGAAATTTTAACTGTGGCGGGCCCGATTTACTTAACAAGTTAATAAATCATATCGGGGTGATTGTGAATGGCGGGGAGGTTCTTAATTAACCTTAGTGGTTAATTAATCCCATTTTTGCAGAGCGGGGAGATTAGGTTATTAATGAATCTTAGATAAATCCATTAATCCCTTTTGACTGTGTTTATGGTTATAATTAACCGGGGCGGGGTATATAATAAGTTGGGGATTTATGTATAATTAAATAATACGAGAAAGGGTAAATAGGGCGGGATTTATATAATATAAGTCAAAGACTAATATGATAAATGAAATGAAAGCACAAAGTTAAAATATTTTGGGTATGTATTCAAAATTAGGCTTAAAGTGGAAAAAGGGGTTTTTTAGGCGATATTGTGTATTTTCCTAAGTAAAATAGGATTTTTACTTAGGAAATGATTTTATGAAATCAAATGAATGGTTTATGGATGATTCTAAGTACTTAGGCTTTTAAATCATTGGGCCGAGGGTCCGGTCCCTCCAGAAGTCAGAGAAATGCTCTGAGCCCCTTTAATTTTCAAAGACCTTAATACTTTAGGGGGGAATTAGTGAATAATTAGGGAAAAATGTGAAGGGGAGTTAATCATTTGACTTTGTTTTGTTTGAGCTGCATCAAGTGAAATGTCTGCCTTGCACTTGTGATAAAAGTAAAAATTAATACATTTAGATGCATTATCCATCAAAAGTAATTCTGCAACACCATCTACCTACCCTGCCTACTTTAACCTAGCATTTTTTCCTTCTTTATTTGGGTGCACTTAGACTGGAAAACCCTTATCAAATCTTCCTTTTCTTTTACATGGCAAGCTTACCTAAGTCTACACTTATTACATCCAAGGGCTTAGATTATACTCTTGAGCTCCTTTATTGACTTTACCTATCTACTTATTTGCCAAGTTTACACTGTTTGGTCAGATATTTATTCTCTATTTCTACAACAAAAAATTGAAAAATGAATTAGCCAAGTTTGAATAGTTTGACTATTCATGAATTGTGGCATACGTGACAAGATGCACACAATTGCTTATTTCATAAAATAAAAAAGTAGTGGCATTTAGACTTGCACACTTTCCTGGTCTATTTTTGTTTGGGGTTCAATTTCTTTTCATTTTTTGACCATTTTATTATTTTCACCCTTTGATTTTTCTTTTAGGGTATACCCTCTTTACACTTTTTAATTTTTTTTTAATTTTTTGAAAATATGGAAAAACTTTGCAACAAGAAAAGGTATGAACATATTATAGAGCTCATCAAGTCAATTATGAAATATGACACCTATTGATATAGGAGCATAAAACCATGGAATCAAAACCATCGCGTCCAAAACCATGGACCGAAAACCATAGGTAGGTCTGCCCAACCTAATATAGGGTCCAAAATTTTTTTCCCGGGGCACTGCCCTGGACCCCGTAAAGGGGGGCTACTGCCCCCCTATCACCCCCCCGCTGCACAATCAACGCAATGAAGGGGGGGCTTCGCCCCCCCTCTAACCCCTCGATTAACTACATGGGTTAGTCGTGGAAAGAATATAACACAATCCAATACTCCATCCATTTTTATAGAATCTGCTGGGACATCATCAAGGATGATTTGCACCAAATGATCAAAGGCTTCCTCTGAAAAACCAAAGTGGGAGGAAGCACAAACTCCACTTTCCTAGCATTAACAGCAAAAGAATCGAATCCAGTGGCGTTCGACCGCTTCAGGCCAATCTCGCTATGCAATGCATCCTACAAAATCCTCACCAAGTTGCTTGCAAATAGAATGAAGCCGCTGTTGGAAAAGCTCGTCTCTCCCAACCAAGGTGGGTCTGTCAAAGGTAGGCATGTCCGGGACAACGTGATACTGGTGCAGGAAATCATCCATTCCATTCATCAACGCAAAGAGCAAGGTATGCTCATTAAGCTGGACATGGCGAACACCTTTTACCGAGTAAGGCACTCTTTCCTCCTCCAAGTTCTTTCTGCATTTGGTTTTAGTTCTGATTTTATAAAATTGATCAAAGCATGTATTGGAGAACCTTGGATATCCCCTTTAGTAAATGGCAGGCCGAGAAACTACTTCAAATCCTTGAGGGGCATTAGGTAAGGCTGCCCTCTGTCTCCCTCAGATTCCCTGAGCCAAAAGCTTACAACAGGGAAGCACAATGGGACTCTTCCAGGCATCAAGGCAGTAATATTGGAACAAAACCGATCAACCATTCCTTTTTTGTCGATAAGTCAATCCTTATGGGAGGAGCCTCCATTAAAATTTCAAGGGCCTTCAATGAAGTAATCCAAAGCTTCTGCAGAGTCTTTGGAGAGATGGTCAACAAGAGGAAAAGCACAGCGTATGGTTGGGCATTAGATCAGCAAATTATTCTCAGGATTACCCAAACCCCGGGCTTCAGCGGCTACGACTCTTGGGACAGTTTCAAGTACCTAGGCCTTCCTGCAACACTGGAAACCAGTAAGGCCCCTCATTGGATGGAAATCATCAGCAAAATCAAGGCAAAAATGACTTCTTGGGGAGGGCAGTGGCTTAACATAGCTAGGAGGCTTATTCTTGTCAAATAAGTTCTCTCCTCCCTTCCTATCTACTAGGTTGCATTTCTTTTAGCTCCAAAGATGATCATCAAACAACTATCTAATTAGCTTATTCGAAATTTCCTATGGCAAGGAGGAAAGGGGAACCAAAAAAATTTTCATCTTGTAAGATAGGACATAGTGAAAAGGAAAATAACTGAAGGTGGATTATAGGTAAGAGATCTCGGGCTAGCCAATCTGGCTTTGGTAGGTAATATTCTCTGGAAAATATTCTCAAATCGTATACATCCTGTAAGTCAAGTTCTTATTAAAAAGTATCTGCATGGACTCTCAATAAACAATATGGAAGGAGGAGCTTCCTGCAAAGGAACCACGCTGTGGAAGCTTTGCAGCTGAGGCTGGGAGTTCTTTAAAGACCATCTCTACAGAAGCCCAAGAAATGGAAAAATAATTAGGTTGTGGGAAGACAAGATCACGGGCCTCCAACCCTTAAAAATGGCCCTTGAAATTGCAGATTTGCGCAACTGGCTCATCCAAAAATGTATCCACAAGCTTGCTGACATATGATCTTGGAATTCCGAAGGGAGTTGGAGCAATTGGGCTCTCCACCACCCTCCTGACTAGATGTCCCCCCAACTTCATCACCTTCTAGCTAAGCTCTCTGATCTGGCTCCTGTGCATCTCCATTTGAGGGACAAGTGGGGCTGGGGGAAGACTGGAGCTTACTCAGCAAGGTAGGGCTTTCCAGCTCTTCAAGAACAACAACCCAGATCCACTCTACAAAGATTTGGCAGCATGTTTGGGACCCCTTTGGTCTCCCAAAAATAAATTTCTTCTGTTGGATTCTCATGCACAAAAGGGTCCTCACTGGAGATAATTTAGTGAAACACAGAATTAACGACCCCCATATTGATGCCCTCTTTGCTGCATGGCTTAGGAAACAATTAAACATTTGTTCATCAACTGCCCCTTCACTCAATAAGTCTGGTTGCAAGAAATGTTGGGGCTAAACGCCCAAATCCCAGCACAACTTTTAGTCATTGGTCTCTTTGTTTTGGAAGAGTGCTATCCTCACACTTTAAAGAGAAAAACAACATGGGATAAAATCTGGAATGCAATCCCAAAATACATCTGTTGGGGAATTTGGTTAACTAGGAATGATGCCATCTTCAACAATAGACTACAACCCACCAATATAGTGACTGCCAAAGCCAAAGCTCTGCTACTAGAAACATATGAAAATAGACCTCAAAAGTCAAACAAATATCTCGTCCCTGAAGAACTCAACTGGCTAGGAGAGTCCCTGAGGCGGACTAGAAATAAAAAGAACCCCTCTCAACCTTGCCTCAATCTAGAGTGGTGGCTTTGAATCACTGACCTGGAATTTCAAAAGTGGTGGAAAAAATAGGGCAAAGTTTCGATATTCTTTGACAGAGCCTCCAAAGGAAACCTGGGGATATCACGGGCAGGAGGAGCAATCTACTCCTTAGACAATCACAAAAAGGACAACTTCAGGGTGGGCCTAGGACAAAGCACAAATAACCAGGCCAAGATTCTAGGAGTACTTCTCAAAGCATGTCAGATGGCTCCATGCAAGACCAAAGAATGGTGATGGCAGCATTCATCCAACGCTAAAGATAGATGGACTGTTAAGATGTAAGAGATGGACTCACCTCAGTTCTAGCAGAATAAAACATAACTCACAAAGGATCGTAGCTAATGCAATCACGACTTAAGAAGTTAACTCAAACAACAAGGAAATGAAACGACTTTACAATATTTTCATAGACAGAGGCTACATGTCGTCGAGATGCTGGAAACAACTTTGGACAAATTCAGGTTCGCCTAATCCAATTAGAGAAAAGTGGAAAGGATCCTTAGATACCTCCCTTGATTTTAGATTCTAAGAATTAAGCTAGCTGGATCTCTTAGAAATCCAAATAAAAATAAAAATCAAGTGTATCAGTGAAAGTTTATTGGAAAATCCAGATTTTGAGGACCCTGAATAGCCAGAAAACATATAACATAATGTAATAGGGGTTGTTTGGCTTAGGCCCAATCTCACTTCTTAATAAAATTCAATCGCTCTTGTTAAAAAAAAAATAATAATAACAAAGATTTATATACCATTAAAAAATTAACAATTTAATTTTTTTGAAATGAGTTTCATTTCATCACTTACTTTATCTATCCACTATTAAAATCAATTAAATTATAACCAAAATTCATATACAATTAAAAAAATAACAAAATTAAATCATTAACAAAGGTTTGTATACCATTAAAAAATTAACAAAGGTTCATATACCATTAAAAAATTAGCAATTTGTTTTTCTTGAAGAGCTTCATTTCATCACTTATTTTATCTATCAACTATTAAAAAGCATTAGATCCTCTTTTTTTGTTTTTTTTGTTTTATTTTGTTTTGTTTTGTTTTTTGTTTTGTTTTGTTTCTTTTTTGTTTTTTTTTTTTTGTTTTTTTTTTTGTTTTTTGTTTTTGTTTTTGTTTTTGTTTTTTGTTTTTTTTTTCTTTTTTCAGTAAAAACATTTGTTATATATATTATCATAGTAGAAGTGTCAACAAAATACATCACTATTGCAACAAAATACAATGTCACAGGCTTAAGGGTTGGCACAAGCCTTGCTCTAAACAGTAAGAAGCTTGAAGATAATCCAAGACAGTTGGTGTCTTTGGTTATTGTCAGCACAAAAAGATCAAAATTACATGTCTCAGAATTACACATTAAGAAGGGGGATTGGGAAGAAATGTGGGAGGTGCAACAAAGAAAGCAACACATTCATGGATATTATATTAATCAATCTGTTCCACCCGAGTCTCCATGACACGGAGATATTGGTCATTTATGCGTTGAAGTTGTTGACATTGAAGATCTTCCACCAAATCCAGGGTCTCATTTTGCATATGCAGGAGATCATTAAATATATAAGCAACCAATTCATTCTTGTCATCGTGCATCTGCTCCCTCAGTATATCATTGTTGATTTGTATGTTATTCAACTGGGTTGTGATGGACTCCAAGGTGACCTGAGCTTCGACGTGCCCCAAGGAGCAGGTTGGGAACAACGCCATGTCCGCAGTGAAGTGGTGACTCTTAGTCGACTTAGAGTCTGAACTAGGCTCTCCATGCTGTTGGAATTCATCCATACATGGGTCGGCACCCTCCCCCTTCGAGCACGCCCTCAATGTCGAGGAATACAACCAACACCGCCATCATCAGCCACACTGCCACGGGAAGCGTACCACATGACCAGAGAAACATACACCATGAAATTTTGAATTGATCACAATACTGAAATAAAACTCCACTTACTGTACCAGATTCATTGAACATAATTAATAATATTATCCTGCTAGGATTAAAGAACCCAAAGGCCCGAGCACCAGCACCGTAACCATGACTAACAAAGAAGAAGGTAGGCACACCATAGGTCCTAGGGTCCACAAAGCTCATACAGCCCTAGAGATGGCACCTGAAGTCACTCTCCCCTAGCAAACTATTATCTAGTGGAGCTTCCTCGAACTAGAGATAAAGCCAAACTAAGGAAAACTATGTGTCTTCTCTCAACCCATGCATTCTAGTCCCGAAACCAGATTATAATTCGTTACGCTGGATAGAGAAATATTCCCCTAGATCCAATGGCCATGCTTGATGCAGGTGCAAATTCTCCTCTCAGCCGAATTTGATGGTCTCATCCTATTTGGTTGCCCTGCGCCATAGCCCGAGCGAGGACGCAAACAAATTACCACATGACCTCGTCCTCTCTCGGCATTGATCTCTCCTCATCGCCCAATGCCTGTGAATGATCTCCTGCATGCAGTCCGTAGTGTGCGATATTAAAACCTGCTTGCGGGGAGTGGGGTATAGGTTCTGACGGTTCTTCATTGTGTTCGTGTGGCACACAGAGGCCCCTGATCTAGCTCCTCAATCCAATATTAATATTGCACTGCCAAATCGCCTCCAAAATGATCACCCCCATTGAGGAACAATTAATTAATTGTTAACAAAGGTTCATAGACCATTAAAAAATTAACAATTTGATTTTCTTGAAATGAGCTTCATTTCTGCATCACTAATTACTTTATCAGCTATATATCCACTATTAAAAACATTTAAATCATTAACAAGGGTTCATATACCATTGACTAATAACTAGTTGGGATGGGATATTTTTTAATCATATATATATGCACTGCAGATGGATCCAGAGACCCTTGTAGTGAAATGTAACACTTCGGCATCAAAGTTGCAATTTTCCATTTCTGGAGTGACACAATTAAAAATTCCCAACATAAATGACTAATTCATATACTTGTTGTACTTGTTATTTGGTCGTTTTTTTATTCTTTGACTATAATAGTCATTTAGGTTAATCATTATTAATTTTGTCACTTATTATCTAGTCATTTATTTTAATCATAAATTAAATTAGTCATTTAAGTTAGTTGTTTTTAGTTTAGTCATTTACTATATAGTCGTATATTTTATCCCTAGACTAAATTAGTCATTTAAGTTAGTCATTTTTAGTTCTGTCACTTAAAATTGCTCAAATTAGTAGTAATTAATAATTGCGGTTACTAACTTTTTTAGTCACCTAGTCACTAATTTCATCATTTTCTACTAGTGGAAGTAGTGAACATTTAATTGATTTTTGGGTTGTCTAGAAGAGGGGAAAGGGTTCAACTCTTCGGATCTCGTGCTGGAGGTGAGAGCACCAGTGCCCTAATCAGAAGGCATTGTTGGGGTGTAGAGACAACAGTGAGAGGAAAGGTGAAGATACTGGCCATCGACAATCTTCCTTGGAGGACAATTATACACACCATGGCCTGTATAGCTGGATCACTGGCTTTGCGCGAGGTTTCAAAATCACAATTCTAGTATGTAGTGGATTTCGTTACTCCAATAGTGTTCAAATGGTGTGAGGGACTGTTGGCCAACATGAAGAGGCAACTGACCAAAGGCAAGCAGGGAAACTTGAAGTAGTTCTACTTTGGTTCGATCTTGGTCACTTTATTTTTGGAGCAAGTGCCCCTATTTTGGTATCAGTGGACATAGGTGCCAGATCCCTCTCCACATGATCCAAGGCTACTCAGATGGAGTGAGTTCATGCCTCATGGAGGAGGGGGTCAGTGGATGCATTTCCCTCAACAATTCTTTGGTTGGTTGCATCGACAACTGATCGTTGTGGATGACTATGCTTATGCAGGCACATATTTCAGATGGGATCCATATCTACCTCTACCACTTGGTGAACAATGGATTGATGGAGGTAGAACATATTTTTTGTTTTTTCAAGTTTTATGAATTTTTTTATTAAAGTGTATTTGAGAGTTTACTTATGGTAAATGTGCAGATGTGGGACCAGAAAGGCCTCCAGGCATGCCACCGATAGTACAATGAATAGCACATTAGATAGAGGATGCTCCATATGAGGAAGGAGCAGATGCTATGGTAGAGATGGAAGAAATCTAGAAGCGATCACTCGAGGGATTCTAGAGTACGTGACTATAGATGACGTGCCACTGCGATACTAGAGGCATACAGTAGGAGTGTTTGCGAGATTGTGTCGATTTTTAGGCTGAGTGATTAGAGCGGTCTCATGCTATCAAGAGAATCATGTGGGTGAATAACCTTTTCTAGTCATGTTTTTTGCACTATGTAGGCTTTGAAAGCCATGTGTCCCAAAACACTTATTTTTTGAGATTTTGATGAACAAAGTTTGACAGACATGATATATATATATATATATAGAAATCAATTGGGAAGGGTGGGTAACGTTATTCGTCTTTCACACTCTCCTCCTTGGACCCGCCCTGAAGCAACATCAGTTTGAAACATTCCAATTGAATTTCTCTCCTTATCAGTCAAGCCCCTACCGGTCCTTAGAGAAAGCGATGGCCACTCCTTCACCAACTGAGCAATATTCTCAATAATGAAATGGTCCACCAGTAGCTAGAAGAAACCTAATCCTCTTTTGTAACCAAAAAACCTAGCTCTTTTCACTGCAAGAACAACCCTAAAAGCTCGGCTATCCGACCCAATCGAATCCAGAGTTAAGCATGGGGAGGAGCATACTCAACACGGAGGTGGGAGGAATATGAGAGCGAATAGGAGGAATAGGACCCACCACACGCATCATCATAGCACCTCGAAAGTGAAGGTTGTTAGTAATATCTAGTCATTCTATCCACTCGCTGCCACCAATCCTCCTATCTCGGGTCATATTCCTGTTTATCAGTAGCAGGACCGAGACAAGCAGAACCAGAAGTTGCTACATCAGATAGCTTCGTCGACGGGTGAATCCCTTCCAGAACCGAACGCGAGCAATGAAACGAACTATATGGGGTGGGGTATGCCACGAATCTCTCTCATATCTCCTGGAACTGTGATTAGCAGTGTGAAAGCGCTTTCCTCAACCTCAACTCTTCCTAGTTTTGCATGGTTCTAGTTGCATATCTACCAGTAGCACAGGTTACAGAGGCAGGTGCAGCTTACCCAGTAGTAGATTCAGTCGATCCTTTAGATTCTACAAATGTTTCCCATATATATCTATCTCTCTCTCTCTCTCTATATATATATATATATATATGTTTTATCTTCTACTTATGTCTTCATGTAACATGATGATATGATCAATTTTATAAGTTACACAAATGTCTGTCAATAACATAATTTGATAATGCATTTGTTAATGTATTCAAATTCTGCGGAATTTGTTGATATGTGATATAATCAAAATTTCTTTCTAGTAATCGAACACATAGATACATACGCAAAATTTGTGGATTTCTTAATCAGTAATGATTATTTAATTGTAACACAATGAGTTGTGAATGCAACTTAACAAATAAATTTCTAATGCCAAGAGCAACTACTTCTGATAACAATTCAATAACTGCACTGTACTTAGCAATATTATCAGTTGCTCATCCCAGACAAATACCTTGTAAATCGATCAAATCGCCATCAGGGGCAAAGAGTGCCCAAGATGTGGAAGATAAGTTCTTTGTGCTACGACAACCATCATCAGCAAAAACAACATAATTGTTTGATGACATCTGCAAACTGAGTGGAACACAAGGTAAGAAAAAGGAACATGTATGTGAAGCAAACAATCATACCAAAAATTCAAAACTGCACCCCAATGAATTCACACACTAATCTACAAAATTAATTACATGAAATTCATGCATAATACTTTTTTAGATAAAGCCTGTTGCGGGGTTGTGATAATGCATTACCTTCATAGTCAACTAGCTCATATGCACCCTTTTGCAAGACACGTTTAGCGATATATGGCCCATGCCACATAGGTTCAAAATTTTCAGCTCCCAACTTATCATTGGCTTGGTCATACAGCAAGACCAAGTCACCTTCAACGAAAACATGTGGAGAAACAATTTGATCAAAATGAGTTTTAACTCATTTTTTTGTGCCTCGATCACCATGACAACAATACGACGGGTCTCATCAAGTCTCTCGAGATAAAGTAACCGTTCCTCTTTAGGTGAGGTATTGGGGAGTGGCACGATAACAAATTTCAATGAAGGAATTTCACACTCGATCGGGAGTGTTTCATCTAAACCATAAACCAACTAGAATGGAGTGAAACCAATGGTTGTCTTAGCCGATGTCCGGTAAGCCCAAAGAGCCAAGAATAGCATGAGATGCCAATCCTTTTTATGTTTCCAATGGTTCGTTGAAGTATACTAATCAAAACTTTGTTAATTGCTTCAACTTGGCCATTGGCTTTTGGGTAGTAAGGAGTCGAGATATCATGGCGAAGACCGAACTGAGTAGTCAACTCTGCCACCATGTACTAGCAAAAATGTGATCCGTGATCAGTGACAATGGCTTGAGGGATGCCAAAATGGTCTCTAACACGGTTAAAGAGGAATTGAGAGATAGTGATACCATCAGCATTATATGTAGGAATCGCCTTGGCCCATTTAGTGAAGTAGTTGATGGTGACGATGATATAGCCATGTGCCTCGGCCGGACGAGGGTTACAGGTAATGAAATATATGCCCCATTTAGAAAATGGGCCAACAGTAATGACTGGGTGTAAGGGTGTTGTTTATTCAATTTAGTATCCTAAATTGCTTTGCATAAATTATCAATCGAGGCTCATAAGCTAATGAAGTGTAGTGCATTGTATGTGCTAGTTAACCTTTCTTACTTCGTTGTTTTTTATTTTATATTGTTTTGGGGGTTTCTATTCTTTGATCCCTAATGATGTACAATTTAAACTATGAGAAACCGAATCTAAATTTCTTAAAGGTGAACCAAGAGCTCAAAAGCTAGTCAAAATCTAAGTTAAGAGAAGGGAAAAAAAAGAGTGTCAATTTGATTTTGTCATTGATCGTAAGTCAATAATGAAAAGGTGAAATTTGTAGGGCCAATTGAAATAATTACAGAGAATGAAACTGACTAAAGCACTTTTAGTTGTCCAAGCCTTCAATTTTGAAAGATAACTTTCTTGAGATGGCATACAAGCAACTTACTTTACTTTATAGTCCAAAGAACTAAATCAAATATGCAAAGAGTAAATAATTGATTTCAATCTTCGTGTGAAGTGAATGTTTAACCATTTAGTTTAGGATGGGTATTAGCTTGAAATGGTGACCAAAAACATTTATTCACACAGTGCATTGGCAATCTAAACCGGGAAATAAATAACAGAGGAAACAAACAATAAGTAAACTAATCAACATTGCATCCTTATTACTTTTCAACCTTACCTTGTTTAAAAACAAAGTTTTTTCCTTTATGAAATAGATTGAAGAAACAAGACTGCACCATCGAATTCTAAAATTATGCTATTGATCAGAACTAAAAGAAAACAAACTACATGGAATCAACCTAAACTACAAATATTGCGAAAAGTAAATAATGAAACTAAATTGAATAGTAAATAAAATAAAAAGAAAAACCTTCTTCAGTGCAGGGGCCCTCTGCAACTGACTGAGTTGAGTTGCTAATTGGTTGAAGATATTCTTTCAAATGATCACTTGGTCAAACACGGCTTCACATTATTAACAGGAAAACAAGTTCAAAATTATGGAGCTATAATTCTGAGCTTAATACATCCAAAAATTTGAACTCCTGTCAGTTCTGTACAACTGATATTTAAAGAAAACATTCATAACTGTCTTTTGAGAAAATTGAGCTGTAGGTGGTCTCCACTTATTACAACAGATTTGCGTAAATGGTTGATCAGCTACAGGCAACTTTAATTCAAGCAAGATGGCTGCATAAAACCATTAACACCAGTGGATAATCCGAGTTAATGCCACAAAAAACTGTCAGATTTATTAATTAGCCACAAAGAGTGGACACTGAGTCCTACTACTCTCAGTTTCTTTGTTTGACTCCACCTTTGACTGTGGTCTTGAGCTGGAATTTTTGTCGATCTAGGTTGGGTGACTAGGATATGATCCATGTCGAGATGATTCTAGAGATGTCCATGTGGTTGGTTTCTTCATTTGACACCTGTAACCTGTTCAACCATGGAAGTAGCTACGGATCACACGGTTAGCTGCAAAATAGGTTGTGTTCTGTAGCTAATCTGCAAAAGATTATTTAAAATAACAAAAACATAAAAGTATAACATGCCAATCATTTAATGTCTTCCTTGAGACAAAATCTATCATTTATCAGTGATGGGGATCTGTCTTTTATGGAAAACAAGAGAACGAATTGAGAAAAGTTGTCAAAGAGAGAGTAATTCTGAGGTCCAACATACCCCCACTGCAAAATCATTGCATGTCCCCATGCAATTTTTCCAAAATTGTGAACTCTTCTTTCCTATTACATCTGATCAGATACCTCTGCTAATACATCTAACTTTCTTCTCTTGCTCCTTTTTGAAGTGATTCCCATCCTGGGTTTCTTCACGAGAAGTATGAATTTAAGGTTGATGACTGTTTTTTTCAAGTTTCTATTCTTCCTCTTCAACTTCCTATTCTTCTTATACTATAGCCTTAGGTGCAATATTGTATTGTCATGAATGGCTTTATCCAATTTGCTTTGTTCCTTAATGGTTTCATTTTCTTTCATGATATGTCTGTTCAATATCTCTAACTCATAGATTTCCTGTTTGAGAGAGTTAGTCAGAGGTTCTTGTGGATTTACAGGTTATTCTAGATTGGCTGAGGATCTTGGATACATTGAGGCACTTTTATTTTCCAGTGATTCTATGTAATCATAAATTTGTTGCTGCACTGGGTCTATGCCTGGGGATCCTCTACTGGGGTTGCCTTCAAAAACTGTTAAGGAGAGTTTTGAGGACTGCATGTAAATGGAAAATTTTCAAGAGATGGTACTGGGGTTTCTTCTTCTAGATTTATGAACGTTGTTCCCTTTGATGATACCTTCTTTACCATACCTCAGAGTCTAGAGCTCCTTCTAAGTTGTACGGGGTTTATGTTCTCCTCCTTTCTACCCTTTTTCTCCTTTCCTATCTTTTCCTTCCTCTTGAATTGTTTCCTAATCTCTGTCAATTTTTCAGAGATTAGTTGTTCATCATCTTGTTGTAATGAAGATTTAGGTTTGTTCTCAGTAATTCCACCAACTTTCTTTTTTATCTTTCCTTTTTGCTTGATTTGCTCCCTGATGTCTATCTCAGAGACTGGCTCTTCATCATTTTTCTATGTGGAGGACTCAGGTTTTCTTCAAATGGTCATACTGGTCTTTTTCCTCTTACTCCTTTTGACATTACCCTCTTTAGGTGATTTTGGTGTATCTTGGAAATAGTTTCTTATCAAGAAGTTTTCCCAAGTATACCCTATTCTTTTTAGATGATACTCAACCAATATTTTTACCAACCCATGATGGTACATAGTTGTGTCTATGAATTCTATTTTCTTCTGTACATTTGAAGCCATCCTCCTTAGACTGTTTAGAAGGAAGAAAGGGAGGTTGATGTTTCCATTTTCTAGAAAGTTCATCAATAGACGTATATGATAAACATACATGGATCCAAATCTTTCCTCACAAGTAATAAATTTTTGTAATATCAAAAGCATGCTTCTCCATTTATTTTTAAGTGCTGAAATAGGAATTCTTTTTCTAAACACAGTGACATCCATACCTAGGGTTCCTGAGGATTACCTTCCATGATTCACTATGAAATTCTTTGTTTTTGAACCATCTCTCACCAAGTCTTGGCAGTTCTATAGCCTCTGCTATATAAGATTTTGTTACTGCAAACTTAATGTCTCCAATCTCTACTTCTGCACCATCAAATGATCTAGCAAAAGATTTTGTGATCTCCTTTTGATATCCGTCAAAATTTTCAATGAAATTAAGCCATCCAGTCTTCTGCAGCACCTCCTTGAGTTGTGGGTACCCTTCCCTAAATTTTGCCCCTACGGGCTCTACCCTAATAATGAGTCCCATGGTCTTTGTTTCGTAGAATTTTCTAACCTTCAAAATTACTCTTCTAGTCTATGAAATGGACTGACTATGGGTATGGTGAAAAAGAACTATGGGTTTACATGGAATAAGTAGAAGGTGAGGGTTTGGAGAGATGTGAATATGTTGGTCACATCATAGTTTTGATCGTTAACAGATGGAGTTATTAGAGACCATTTAAGTACAGAGTAGCGGAGGTGTGGTATGCTGAAATCATTATAGACCATTTGGTATCGAATGTGGAAGATGTGGCGGAGATGTGGTATCATGAAGTGGCATACAAATCAAATGATGACTTGTTAAGGAGACATATGATAATTCATATTATACATGACTTATGTTTATGACTTGTTGTTTGAAATAAAATTTCATTTTACCTTTAGAACTTAACCTTTTGCTTGATAACTCTTTTGGTGTTGATCTATAGGTACTTTGAGCATGGTTGATCTCCAAAACTTGATTCTTCAATTTCCCTACATTCATGGTTTATTTGTAAGCTATACAATTGTGCCAAAGCTGATAAGTAAGTTGTAGTTGCAAAATCAGATTAGTTGCGGAATGGAATCAGCTGCAGAATGTGAAAATAAGGAAAAGTGAAATATGGCTTATGAAATATGGATGTAAAAATGAAATGGAAATGAGTTATGACAGTGAGATGGAATGATATGTAAGATAAAATGAAAAATATGATGAAATGGGGTAAAAATGTAAGAAGATAAAGTGTAAATGAAACATGACAGTGAGATGAAGTGGAACTGTAGGAAAAAATGAAGGCAGAATGAGATGGAATGAGATGATAAATTTGCAGACTCTAAACTGTAAATGAATGTAGCTTTTTGTCACTACTTATTACAAAAAGGAAATGGAAAATATAGGATGTCAGAAATCTCTGAGTTTCACCCTGTATTTTTTGTATAAGGATGCCAATCAATGATTGGTTTTCAACCTCATACAATTTTATTATTATTATTATTAATTTTTTTTTTAGGAAAAATAAATACTAAGTTAGTGGAGAAGAATAATTCTTCTTCACTAGCTTCATTTCAGAGTTATCCTGGAAAATCTTAATGAAATCCTCTCTTGAAACTGGTTTTTGATATATCCGATGACCATTCACAAGAAGAGGTATTTTTCTTCCATCTATTGTCCTTATCTTTACTGCTCCATTATTAAAGACTTCTTCAATCCCATATGGCCCAAGCCAATGAGTTTGAAACGTCCCTTGAAAATATTTTAACTTTGAATCGAACAACAGTGCCCAATCTCTTGCTTGAAACTTCTTCTCCTTAATATATTTATCATGCCATTTAGCCCTCTTTTGTTGAACTATACTGGTTCTTTGGACTGCATCTTGCCTGATTTCATCAAGTTCATTGATTTTCTCCAATCTATGTTTTTGTGCCTCTGATAAATCCAATCCCAATTGGACTGCCATATTGAAGGTTTTGATTTGAAACTTTATAGGGAAGAAGGCTTGTTTCCCATAAACAAGTTCATAGGGCATATGTCTTGTTGTGTTCCTCCATGTAGTTCTATAGGCCCATAAAGCTTTAGGAAGCCTTTCTGCCCAATCTCTTCTATGTAGATGCACAGTCTTAGTGAGAATTCCTTCAATCACCTTATTTGTAGATTCAACTTAACCATTTGCTTGTGGATGATAGGGAGTAGATTTCCTATGTTTGATCGTGTAATCATCCACAAGACCCTTCACCATTTTAGATGTAAATTGAGATCCCTGATCTGTCACAATTTCTCTTGGAACACCAAAACGAGTGAAGATGTCCTCAAAAAGAAAATTAACTACATATTTTTCATTAGAAAAAGGTAATGCTTTGGCCTCTACCCATTTAGTGACATAATCAGTGCATACCAATATATACTTCTTTTGCTTAGATGAAGGATTAATTGGCTCAACAAAATCTAAGGCCCATTTTTCAAAAGGTTCAATGAGTACCTAAATTTGTAGTGACATTTCATTTGAAGGAGCATGTTTCCCTATCCTCTGGCACTTTTCACACCTCCTGACATATTATTTGGCATATTTGAAGATGCATGGCCAATAATATCCTAAAGAAAGGATTTTATAGGTTGTCCTCTTGTCAGCAAAGTGTCCACCACACGGCTCATCATGACATGCCTTAAGAATATCAAGCATTTCATCTTCCCTAACACATCTTCTGATCATAAGATCTGGGCCTGTTTTATACAATTCATTAGTGATCCATGAGTATCTTGAACTTATCTGAATGATTTTTCTTTTTTCTCCAGGAAACAAATGTGAAGGTAATTTCCCTGTGACTAAGTAACTAGCAATATCTGCAAACCAAGGAGTTGGAGTATTCACTGCAAAAAGATATTCATTAAAAAACTTATCTTTAACCAAAGTGTCATCTTTGATATCTTGAATACTGGACAGGAAATCAGCAACTGTGTTTTGTTTTCTAGGTCTATCTAGCATAGTAATATTGAATTCTTGCAAGAGTAAAAGCCATCTTGTAACTTTTCCATTAGTAATAGGTTTATTCATTAAATATCTAATTGCAAAGTGATTTGTATGAACAAAGGTTTCATAGCCTGTAATATAATGTCTGAACTTTTTGATTGCATGAACAATAGCTAAAAATTCCTTTTCAGTTACAGTATAGTTCAAATCAGTCGGAGTCAAATTCTTACTTGTATAGTAGATGGCATAGGGAATCAAGCCTTTTTGTCCTAATACAGCTCCCAGAGCTGTATCTGAAGAATCTTTTGAAATGTGAAAAGGTAGTTTCCAATTTGGACCTCTCAAGATGGGTGCTTCAGAATTTTGTTTTTAAAGTCTCAAATGCTAACTGGCAGTCAGGATTCTAATTGAATTCACAATCCTTGGTGAGTAATTTCAAGAGTGGTCATGCTATTTTAGTGAAATTTTCTATAAATCGTCTATAGTATCCTATGAATCCTAAATTCGAACATCCTTTTGGCAATTTGGAATTGATAATTTAGAGATGAATTCAACTTTAGATTTATCAACTTTAATCCCATCTCCTGAAATGTGATGGCCTAAAACAATACCTTATGTAAACATCATAAAACATTTTTCATGGCTTAGTGAAAGGTTTGCTTCGTTACATCTTTTAAGAACTCTTTCCAAATTTTCCAAAGCTTCTTCAAATGTATTCCCATAGACTGTAAAATCATCCATATATACCTCTAGACAATCATGTATTAGATTAGAAAAAATTCCTAGTACTGCTCTTTGAAATGTTGCAGGTGCATTACATTACCCAAAAGGAAGTACTCGGTAGGCATATGTTCCCCATGGACAAGTAAATGTGGTTTTATCTTGATCTTCAGGTGCCACCTGAATTTGATTATAACCACTAAAACCATCCAAGAAAGAGAAATACTTCTTACCTGCTAATGCATCTAACACTTGATCTATAAAGGGCAAAGGAAAATGATCTTTGAGGGTAGCTTTATTCAATTCTTGGTAGTCGATGCACACCCTCCATTTACCATTCTTTTTAGGCACAATTACTAAAGGAGAAACCCATTGGCTATCTGAAATTGGGTAAATGAAGTTTACATTCAATATTTTTTGTAGCTCTTATTTCACAATTTCCCTAAGATTTAGATTCATCCTTCTCTAAGGTTGTCTGGTAGGTGTACAATTTTCCTCAATGTAGATGTGATGTATACAAGTCTTAGGACTAATTCCTTTCATGTTAGTATATTTCCATGCATATGCAGGAGAATGTTGTTGTAATGTCTTGATTAGCTTTTCTTGTTGTAATTTCTCCAAGTTATTTTTTATGTTCAATGTTCTCCCTGGAAAGATTT
Source organism: Pinus taeda (assembly GCA_000404065.3). Lineage (NCBI taxonomy): Eukaryota > Viridiplantae > Streptophyta > Pinopsida > Pinales > Pinaceae > Pinus > Pinus taeda. The sequence goes on from APFE031251398.1 coordinate 35,444, forward strand.
CAATTGTAGAGCTACCAAATTCTTCCATAGAATAATGAGACATCGGCCTAGATGAAAAATATTCAACATTGGATTTTTCTTGAAATTGATCATGTTCATATTCTAGATATGATTCAAAATTTTCCATTATATTTAAGATTTGACTATCTTCATTAATATTTGAAATAGTAAAGAGAGGCTGAATGTCATTTTCATCATCAATCCATTCTTTGTAATCTATTTCTGTGATTGTTCTTGCTGGAGGATATAGAGTGAATTTCTTTATTGAATTCCCGTTAGAAATATACATATCACCATATCTACAACTAACGAAAGCATCAGTTGTGGCCAGCCAAGGTCTTCCTAATATGAGTGGATGTCCTCCTAGATTATTCTTGGGGTTTAAGATCATAAAATCAATAGGATATTCCCAAGAATCTAAGGATACTTAAATATCTTCTAACACTCCATTTGGTTTGATTACAGATTTGTTCGCTAATTGCAGTAATGTAGGGGTGTAAAGAAGATTAAGAAGCTTGAGTTGTTCCATGGTTTGTTTGCTCATGATGTTTATTGCTGCCCCTAAATCAATCAATGTATTTGGAATTTCAACTCCATTGATATGTGTTTTCATAATTGGACTTCCTGGATCTACATATTTTTGTATGGCCATTTTTCCCATCATTATATCTGCTATTTTTCCTACCAGGTGGATTCTTTTTGTTTCTTTTGCTTTTCTTCTTGGTTTCTTTATGCTCAACTCCTTTATTGTTTTAGCTAGGATTAGAATCTCCTTAATGGCTTGTAACAAAGGAATTTTGATACAGACATTTTTTAATCCATCTAGAAAATCATAATTAGGCAACATGATCTGCTTTTCTACTCCTCTATTGACTTGTAAAATTTCAGGAAAAGGAGGTGCAAAGGTAGATACTGGCTGCTCAATGATAGGAGTTGAGTTCACTGGTTCTTGCTGTTTTAGATTTTTAGTATTTTGGTTTTGGAGAGATGTTCCGTCACAAATTTTATTGGGCTATAAAGAATCTTCCTCAGAATTGTCTTGTTCCTAAATAACTATAGAAGGTCTTTCCTTTTCTAATATCCTACGAGATCTTAGTTGAACATCATTGAGATCTAGACGAGTGATCATATAAGTTGGAAATTGTTGTCCTTCCACCATGTAAGTATTCTGAGGATTTTTACTGTTGGGGTTTGGTAATGGTTGGGCAGGTAGCTGATTTGGTCTCTATTGAAATGGAAGTAAGAGTTGAGGACTTTGGATTTGTTATGGATTTTTGTGGAAATGGTAATGAAAGTTGAGGGTTCTGATATTGGAGTTGTGGCTACTGATTTTGTTGTGGAATGTGTGGGGGAGGATATTTTTGATATGATGGAGGATATTGATAATATTGAGAAAATCTCCCATAAGGATTTTGTACTCCTTGTGCCCAAGGTTGAGATTGAGATTGAGGTTGAGGCCAAGGTTTCTGCCAAGAATTCCAATTTGGTGGGGGCTGAATATACATTTGATTGTTAAATCCCTAATTTTGTGGCCCCTGCCAAGTTTTTCTAAAGACAAAGCAAAGAGGTTTTGCTGAATTTGGAACTTTTTCTTCTTGAAAAATAGCCTTAAGACCTGCAATCAAAGGACAACCCTTGGTTTCATGATTCTATGAGAAAATCATACAGGTCTTTATAATTTTTGCATCTAAAGGGAATTCTCTTAGAGCATGTTTTTTTTTTTTTTTTTTTTTTTCTGCATTTTGGACAGAAAATAGCTAAAACATCAGCCTCAGTTTTCTGCTTGTTTTGCAACTTAAGGTTGTCTATTTGCTCACTAAGACTCCCTAGAATATCTATTTTGAATTCATTAAACATATTACCAATTTCTGCCCTACTCACTGATCCAGTTGCAGATTTATTTACTCTAACAAGAGAAGGATCTCTTGGACCTTTGCCAGTTTTGGATTTCCCTCTTGAGAGATGAACACATAATTCTCCTATATCATTTAATGGGAGTTGAGAAATATCTTCCTTCCCCATCTGTTAAGGATATCTATCCACTTATCTCTAATGGCTTTTAATAAAATAGATTTTAAGGTATCTTCATCTAAATTGTCCATCTTTACTCTTTTCAAATTATAGTTGAATATCTCAATCAAATCCTCTAAATTTTCATCCTCTCTTTGCATCATTTTGAAAAATTCATCTTTGTAATTGGTAGGCATGCAATAATCCAAATACCTATCCAAAAACACTTTTTTCATGTCATTCCATGTCCTAATGCACTGAGTGACTAACCCCATGAACCACTTCAAAGCAGCTCCTTTCAGTGTTGAAGGGAACAACTTAAGTTTTTGAGAGTCTTCTAGATAATCATAGGTTCTGCACAAGACTTCAAACTTAAATAATAATGTTTTAGGATCCTCACTTTTTGACCCATGGAAGTTTGGGAGGACAGAAGGTGAGATATTTTTCATTGTGGCATTTTTTTCTTCATCCACTATAGGAAATCCAAAAGAATGATCTATTTACCTATTTCCTCTACCTCCTCCATTATTTCCTCTACCTCTTCCTCTAAACAGTGTGAATTCTCCATCCTCTCCTTCTTCTGCCATATAGTTTCTTCAGGTTCAGTATAGGGTTTAACCTGCAAGGTTACTTTCTCCTCCTCTAGTTCTTCTATTAATGGGACATGGGAGAGAGGTTCTACTTTTTCTTCCTCACTAGGTATTCCCAATTCTTCAACTAAAATGTGCTCCCCTGTAGAGGTGAAAAGGGCTACTCCTGCTGTTGGAGATCCAAGATTTTTGTCCTTTAGGATTAACTTGGTAGATGAATTAGGAGATTCTTTTGATTGGATTTTTTCCCCTGGAATTTCAGTTCTATGGTCGGGAGTATGAGTTTGGGATGGAGGTGTATCTCTTCTTGTTCTTGGTGGAGTAGGTGGTGTTGTAGGAATTGAACTCCTGCCTCTAGCTATAAATCTACCCCTAGATTCTCTTTCTCTATGCATATCAATTTTTTTTTTAATGTAAGAGATAAAGTTACCTAGTTACACTTCCCCAGCAATGGCGCAAAAATGTTTAGTCAATTTAGTATCCTAAATTTCTTTGCATAAATTATAAACCGAGGCTCGTAAGCTGATGAAGTGTAGTGCACTGTATGTGCTAGTTAACCCTTCTTACTTCATTGTTTTTTATTTTATATTGTTTTGGGGGTTTCTATTCTTTGATCCATAATGATGTACAATTTGAACTATGAGAAACCGAATCTAAATTTCTTAAAGGTGAACCAAGAGCTCAAAAGCTAGTCAAAACCTAAGTTAAGAGAAGGGAAAAAACAGAGTGTCTATTTGAATTTGTCATTGATCCTAAGTCAAGATTAAAAGGTGAAATTTTTAAAGCCAATCGAAATAATTACAGAGAATGAAACTGACTAAAGCACTTTTAGTTGTCCAAACCTTCAATTTTGAAAGATAACTTTCTTGAGATGGGATACAAGCAACTTACTGTACTTTACAGTCCAAAGAACTAAATCAAATATGCAGAGAGTAACTAATTGATTTCAATCCTCGTGTGAATTGAATGTTTAACCATTTATTTTAGGATGGATATCAGCTTGAAATGGTGACCAAAAACATTTATTCACACAGGGTATTAGCAATCTGAACTAGGAAATAAATAACAGAGGAAACAAACAATAAGTAAACTAATCAACAATACATCCTTATTACTTTTCAACCTTACCTTGTTTAAAAACAAAGTTGTTTCCTTTATGAAATATATTGAAGAAACAAGACTGCACCATCAAATTCTAACATTATGCTATTGATCAGAACTAAAAGAAAACAAACTACATGGAATCAACCTAAACTACAAATACTGCAAACAGTAAATAATGAAACTAAACTAAATAGTAAACAAAATAAAAAGAAAAACCTCCTTCAGTGCAGGGGCCCTCTGCAACTGACTGAGTTGAGCTGCTAATTAGCTTAAGATATTCTTTTAAATGATCACTTGGTCAAACATGACTTCATATTATTTACACGAAAACAAGTTCAAAATTACAGAGCTATAAATCTGAGTTTAATACATCCAAAAATTCGAACTCCTCTCAGTTCTGTACAACTGATATTTAAAGAAAACATTCATAACTGTCTTTTGAGAAAATTTATCTATAGGTGGTCTCCACGTATTACAACACATCTGCATAAATGGTTGATTAGCTATAGGTGACCTTAATTCAAGCAAGATGGTTGCATGAAATCGTTAACACCGGTGGCTAATCCAAGTTAATGCTGCAACAAAACTGTCGAATTTATTAATTAGCCATGAAGAGTGGACACAAAGTCCTATTTCTCCTGGGTTTCTTTGTTTGACTTCACCTTTGACTGTGGTCTTGAGCTAGCTTTTTTGTCGATCTAGGTTGTGTGACTAGGATAGGATCCATGTTGAGATGATTCCAGAGATGCCCATGTGTCCGGTTTCTTCATTTGACACATGTAACTTGTTCAACCATGGAAGTAGCTACGAAACACACGATTAGCTGTAGAATAAGCTGCGTTCCATAGCTAATTTGAAAAAAATTATTTCAAATAGAAAAAACATAAAAGTATAACATGTCAATCATTTAATGTCTTCCTTGAGACAAAATTTGTCATTTATCAGTGATGGGGATTTGTCTTTCATGGAAAAAAAGAGAAAGAAGTGAGAAAAGTTGTCAAAGAGAGAGTAATTCTGAGGTTCAATAGGTGCTAGCGGGGTGTGTTGTTTGTGGTTATAAATCAGACATTCATGGCACTTTTGGATGGCCATAATACAATCTTTGAAGATAGAAGGAAAAAAATAACCGGCATGAAGGATCTTTTGAGTAGTGGCATAGCCTGACATGTGACCACCACATGCCATAGAGTGGCAGTCATTCAAGACTTGTGCAACTTCTTCAAGTGTTAGACATTTGTGAAGAACAAAATCAACACTGACTTGGTACAACATATCACCAATAATCTAATATGGTTGAGACTGATGCCAGATGCAGTGTCGGTCAAATCAAGACAGCTCGGATCGGAAGGTTTGGGTCTGAAGATAAAAAAATGATATCCCCATACCATGGGTTGAGAGTGTTGATGAGAAACAAAGTTTCATCAGGAATCTGCTGAGTAAAATTAGTGGAGGTGTTGGCGGAAGGAAGGGCGTAGATCAATTTGGAAAAAAAAGCGAGTGATTTCTTGGATTTGGCGGTAGTAAAATCCAAATCAAACTCTTGCAGGATAACAATCCATTTAGATTATTTCCCCCCAAGCAACTAACAATTTAGAATATAAGTCATGGGGTTACAATCAGAAATCATTGTGGTCTTCCATAGAATAATGTAATGGCGAAATATTTGAACAACATGAACTGCCGCCAAAGCAAGTTTCTCGACATGAGCATATCGAGTTTGAGTATCAACGAGATTTCAACTCAAATAATAAACCACATTCTAATTGCCATCGTTGTCATCCTGGATGAGCACCATAGTAATGGTATTGTCAGTCACGGCCAAGTACATGAAATAATTGCGATGATAGTCAGGGGGATGCAATAAAGGAGCACTAACCAATGTTTGCTTTAGATCATCGAAAGAGTTGTGGGAAATTTCATCTCTAACAAATGGGATCCCCTTTTTGAGCAAGCAAGTAAATTCCTTGGCAAGGTCAGTGTAATTCAGGACAAAGTGATGAAGAAAATTAGCCTTTCCTTGCAAACTCTGCAATTGGTGCATCGATGAAGGAGGGGGTAGATTTACAATTGCCTTAACTTTTAGAGGATCGATTCGGATACCCTCTTGGGACACAAAAAAACCTAAGATCCAACTAGATTCTATGTAGAAGATACATTTATGTAGATTGAGACAGATATTATAGTGTCGAAAACATAGAAATATTGCTCAAAGGTGGTCCGAATGGTCACAATGCTTAGCAAAATGAGTTGGTATGTCGTCTAGATAATGTTTAACAATGTGTTTAATATCATGAAATGCATATGACATTTCTCTTTGAAAGGTAGCACCAACATTTTTAAGACTGAAGGGGAGCTTTTTATAAGCAAAAGTCCCCCATGGATAGATGAAATCTGTCTTGTGTTGATCAATGAGTAATATGTTAATCTAGTTGTAACCAGAAAAACCATCCATAAAAGAGAATATCTCACTCCCAATACATTCATCAAAGATATGATCAATAAACGGAGTAGGATAGTTATCTTTAGGGCATGCACGATTGATGTTGCGGTAATCAACACAAACAGGAATGGTTCCCTACTTTTTAGTAACAAGTATGATATTAGAGACCCAATCTGTCAACGCGATAGGATAAATAAAACCAACCTTTAGAAGTTTTTCAACGTCTCCCTTAATAGCAATGACCTTCCTGGGATGCAGGGGATAGATTTGTTGACGAATAGGCTTTGCATCAGGATACATGGGTATTTCATGCACCATAATAGCTGGATCAATACCAGGCATTTCCTCATATGACCAAGCGAAGACATTTCAAAATTATATGAAAAGGTCAGTGTAAACCTTGATCTCATTAGGAGAATAGGAAACCCCAATTTGAATATTCTCAACAATTCCAGGTTTAATGGAAATGTTGATTGACATGGTTGTAGTAATATTTCCCATATTACCTATGGACAAAACTTCATGTATCAAAATAGGTGTTTGAAGTGGGGGCATCGGGTTATCAGAAACAAAATCTTTAAGACACGAAGGAATCTCACTTAGACTTGGAAGAAACAAGGAATACTGATGGACATAATTCCAAGGAGTTTCATCAAGAGACATAACCTCAACAATACTCTCGTCAGTGGGGAATATCTCGTTCAAAGGATCCAGATAATCCCAAGAACCAAGCCAAGGATATTGGGAATAAGTATCTAGGTGCATATTGAGAGCAACATGATTTTATGAAGTTGTCGCTGAGGCTGAGACAATTTCATGATAAGCTTGTTCCAAGGGACTTAGCGGCATAACGTCACCAAATGAATCAACCTGATATAGAGAAGGAATGATCCATGGGTTTGTATAAACATAGATCATGTTGATCGAGGCAACATGCAGAGCTGGGAGAGAAAAAGTTCCCATTAAAGCAGAATCTTTGAAAAGACCTGTCCTGATGCTCTCATATGGAATATCGGTATTTCCCACATATGGGACATTTCCATCGGAAGCACCAAAAGAGAACAAGGACAATTGATCGACGGTGACAATTTTTCCTTAATGAGGAAAACGGAGCACCCACAACAAAGAGGAAACCATGCAAAACATGGCATGGGTCCAACTTCGCCCAAGTAAAAGGTTGTAATTCAGGTTTGCATCTACAACTTCCACTTCTAACTTGATAGTCTTTCCTTCCAAAGTGGTAGTCAAATTTGAGAGAATACCATAAGGACAGAAGCCTCTACCATCAAAGGCCTCAAAAGTGTTCGGGGACTGATTAAAAGGTGGAGAGACAATAACTTTCCAACATGAAAAAAACATGATGCAGGTGGAAGTACCTTCATCAAAGATAGTAAGATGGATCACCTTTGCTTTTATAATGACTTGAATAAAAAATTCTATCTGATGAGGAAGACAAGGAACATGGTTTTCAAGATCGAAAGTATTCAAGCTTGAATTAGCAGGATCGATGCCTACTATAGCAGACAATAATGATTTCCATTGCATTGGACATGTTTGGAGAACTTCCAAAGCAGGCATCGCCTAAGGCGCTTGAGCTAAATATTTGAAAATACTGTAATGTTAAGAATCTCTAGCATTCAGATTATAGGATGACTTCCAAAGCACACCTTTGGGACGTGGTCGGATAACAGATTCACTATTAGGTCTCTTAATATGGAGATGACTAGAACTAGGTGGAGCGGAAGTAGAAGGTATATCAGTGGCTTCTTTTTCCACCGTTTTCTTTTGAGGGGTTCGATAATATTTCGATCGAGTGGCTATAGAGATAGGTAATGAACCCATCATCATGTTAACCTGAGAAACATATGAGGCAAAGGATTGTGGTTGGTCTACCAAATAAATCTATTGAGATTGGAAAGGCTCTTTCAAAATAGTCGGGGTCCCTTTCAATAAACAACTAACTTCAACATGTCAAGGACAATCCTTGGTATAATGATCTTCCTAAAAAATGAGGCAATGATATTTTGGCTTTTGGTTGGAGGCATCATTAGTAGATGACTTAGGAGGATCCTGTTTCAGTGTATCGAATTTTTCTTTACCTTTGCCCTTCTTCGTACCTTTCGAGGTTTTATCTGCCGTGGTAGATTGAATGACAATGACCTCGAAAGTTTTACCAGGATTTGATGGTTTTTCGAAGGATGAATAGAATAATTATTTGAAATAGATTTTGGTTCAAAGAAGATTTGGTGGAAGTTTGGGATACTGATCCAATTATACCATCAACAGGTGATACATTGGGAGACTTCGAAGATGACGGATCCGAATATGTTCTTGGAGCATGAGGCAACATTTCATATAGCGTGCCAGATTAGTAATAGACCAAATCCAAATACTAGGCATGGGTAATAACCTAGTCCTTGGTAACACAACCACCCATTGCTATATATTTAGTGATTTTGTTTACGAATAACTTGGTAAACCATTCAGTAAACAACTCATCAGGGATTTCAAATTTGATGAGGTGATGGTCGAACCTGTCAAACCGACTAGTCTGCATTCATAGATATAATCAGAGATATGGGTTGTGGTATCCTACTTTAGAGATGTGAGAAAATGAATACCAGTTTCATAACAAACTAGTAACTAGAAGTGGGTGAGGAAGGCCATAACCAACGAGCTGAAGTCTACATAGGTACCTCGAGGTAACTCGACATACCACTTTGTGCGAGTACCCGTCAAAGTTCGTTGAAAGGGGTGGAGACAAATAGAATCGTCAACGTAGGAATTGGAATAACACCATAAGTGATATGTCATCAAATGGGCTTGAGGGTCCTCTTTAGCTTTCCCATCAAATTTGGGGCAATCACTTGGAATTTTAGTGGGAATTGGAGACCAATAAGGCAAATGAAGAATTGGATCATTAGTAAGCCTTGAGACATCGGGTAGTTCCAACGTCACTAAAATGGAAATTGTGGATTAAAAGTCATATAAGGCCTTTGATAAGGCTCAGTTTGTGGGTTCCAACCTTGTCTGTAAGGATTCTACCCCCAAAATGGAGGATTTTGACCATAAGGGGCTTGATTTCCCCCCCACTGAGGGGTACCTTGACCATAAGGTGGATTTTGTCCAGGGTAGGGTTGATATTGACCTGCCATAGGCCATTGGTAACCATAAAGAGGATAAACATTATGTGTGGCATATGGATTGTGAGGTTGTTGCATCTGCTGACCCTAGTAATAAAGTTGATGGCCCTGTTGCTGTAGGGGTTGACCTTGTGCCTATAAGGTTTGACCTTGTTGATATACAAGTTGAGCTTGTTGTTGCAAGGGTTAGCCTTGCTACTGCAATGGTTGACCTTACAGATTTAAGGGTTGGTTGGGTCGTTGAACAAACTGTATTTGTTGTTGCAAAAGCTGCTGAAACTACTACAAAGGTTTCCTTACTGTTGTAAAGGTTTCCCTTGTTGCAGTAAAGGTTTTTGGGCAGTTCCTTGAGGTATTCCCTATGGTTATTGGTAAGTTCCAAATGGGATTTGACCATATGCACCACGAATAGAATTTTGAATAGGTTTCACATGAGGACTTGCGTATGAAATATAAGGTGGATTTTGTAGTGCTTGTGAATTATATGGAACATAAGACCGTTGGAGCAGTATCCGGGCCATGTAAGGCTATTGATACTGGATATTAACTACCCCAGATGGACCAATGAGATTAGTAATACCACAAGGATTAGGTTGATTTACTCCAACCATGTGAGGTTGTGATCCACTCACATAGGTTCCACTTGACACAAAAGGAATATTAGGATTGCCCCCCCGCCCCATGCTGTGAATGAGGTGGTGGTACATTCTATCCACTTGATGGAGGGACTGAGGAACTTACATACGTATAAATCGAAATATTCGGTTGCACTGGAATGGAAGGTTGAAACGATGGTAATGGTTATGGTAGAATCGTCGGTTGAATTAGAACTGAAGTAACGACAGTTTGCATAGGTATCGAGAGATCATGTTAGGAATAAACTAAATAGAAGTAGGCATAACATTTGACAACCAAATATGATTTTGTTATAAAGAGGAAGCATTGGGAGTTCCTGAAACTAATTAAGCCAAGGTTGTATAACCATGTGGAAGCATAGGCCGACTGTTTTCAGGAGATTGTTCAGATGGAACACTTCTGACATAGGGAAAACCTTCTATAGGAAAGTCATATTCAAACTCATCATCAACATTGGCAGTGTGTGTGGTGGAGACTTCCAGAGGACCTCGAGGAGAGGTTGGAATCTCGCCTTCTGAAGCCATAGGTGGAAACAATTGGTGAGGAGGAATCTGAGATGGATGAGGAGATAACTCCAAAGTAACACCTGATTGATCGTATGGACTATAAGGGTGTTGAGGAGATATCACAATTGGATCAAATATTGGATTCGGAGGGTATAAAACAAACCTCTGTTAACTTTCGGGGGTTTCTAGTTCAAACTCCTGAGATGACAATGAATTTCGACGTGGATGATGAGAAGAAAGTGGTTGGATACTTGGGACAATTCCAAGTTCAAATCCTTGAGCTTCAAGTGACTACGAAAGTTCAGGATGAACTCCTTGTGAAGACCCTTCAATATCAGACAACAAAGGGGAACTGTGAGGTGAACTCAATGGTTCAGCCAAGATGAATTTCTCTCAAGAGTTGAAGGAGAAGAGATGATTCATTGAGGGCTAATTAAATTAAAATTTACAAGGAATTTACTCAATATGGGGCCAAGAATTAAATCCATGGGTTCGACATGTTATCGTTGGCAGTTAATTTTATGACACAAAACAATTTTAGGTAAGAGGGTTTACCAAGTATCTAGGAACCATTATATACACCTTAGCTGAAACCAAGGACTTGATGTACAATGACCGATCTCCCCGAATACTGTGTTCGGTGTATCACGTTTACAAGGCGGCTGAATTGGTTAAATGTGGCTAAAAGATAGCAACCCTGTGGGGTATCCCAATATATACTCAATGGTATAGGGAGAACAAGTCAGTGTTAGAGATGTCTTGCAGAACCATTCGATGAGAGCATCCCTATATACCTATCATACTTAAGTGCCTCCTATATACCTGAAAGTACTGTAGAACCTTCGATATACTTCCACAATGGGACGGGATTTCACCCCCGGGATACACTGCAGGTAGTTAAGGACAACTGCTACGTTTAAAGTGTAGAAATTTTGAATAATTTAACACATATTCAACATAGATTATCCTGATCATATACTATTGTGGAAAACATACACAATACATAAGCTCCTCTACGTTGATCATCAATATAGCAAGCATCAATAACAATAAAACATCAAGAGCATTCACACATTAACACAGTATGTATCCCGGGGAAAGCATCTCGCTAAAAACCCCAACTATCTGTATATTAATGATTGAGTCATGTAACATTACAAAGTACAATGCTTATCACAAGCAATCCAGTACCAGCTCCTCTGTTACACACAATACAGCTCAGATCTGAATCAATCACTGGCTCAAATCTCCTTCCGCTGCTCAACACCTGCACAAAACCGGTGATAATTCCAAGGCAGCCACGTCTTTCCTTGGCTAAATCACGTGAGAACAAGCTACAATGTGGGCAAACTCATTGGCATAGTCAATCCCCTGATTTGTGCAAGATCTGGTGCACAACTATAGTCACAACTGATAGCAATCTGATTCTCTAACACCTGTCCCTGCTGAACTGAACATGCACTGACATGCAACTGAGTTAACTGATGTATTCATTAGTTGTATTATGAGATAATAACTTGTGAATTAATTAATAACTAATTCACCCAACTCATCTCTAGTCTATTCGCCAGTTAGACTAAATACAACCAGTTTAACAAAGCTAAACTGAACAAAACTCCATCAACTGCACCTCCAGTCCACTAAACTCAACTCACTTGAGTTCTAACTGAAGTCATGCATGCAAATATTCAACTAACCCATAAGAACCACGTATTTCCTTCATGCAATTGCATGTGCCACATCCGTAGCTCGAACTGAAGTGCTCCAAGAGAATAAGATTAAGTTTATAGTCCAAATATTATTGTGAGATAATAATATTTGACTTTTCTATTTTTGACAGCCAGTCTAAAAATAGACTTGATCACTCACACTGTGATCACTCACACTTTCATCAAAAATAGAAGTCCATCTATTTTTCCCAACTTGATCAATCATCCATAAACAGCAACCTGCAATCCATAGACATGATCCATATGTCTAAAAATAGACATAGTCTAAAAATAGACTTGCGCCAAAAATAGCCTGCGGGCCCACTTAGTGAAGGCGACTCTTTTCACTAAGCTCCATCATCTTGTTGCAATCTCAACACTCCCTCTCGACAAGATATGGATTTCAGCAACCCCTATCCTGCCTCGGTGGTACTCGAATTTGCTCCTAGTGAGAGCCTTCGTCAGAATATCAGCATCCTGATCCTCCTTTGGAATGTACGAAAGTAACATGATCCTCTGCTGCACACAATCTCTGATATGATGGTACCTGATGCCCTTGCCATATACTTGGACTCTTCAGCTTCCTGCCCAATCTGCATCCATGAAGCCACATAGCTTCACCTCATCCAATACATATCCCGATGTGCCTCTCTTGAGCCTGCACACATGCGACTCCACCAACTGCTGGTAACTAGTGGCATCCACTACCTCCGCTGAAGTAGCATCCTCCTTCCTCCAAAATCTAGGAAGGAATGCAGTCTTCGCATTCATCTGATGAATGTGCCATCCCATTTGCACCTCTTTGTAGATCCATCTCGAACCTACCACTGATTTCCCCTCCGGTCTAGGAACAATCTCCCATGCACTGTTTCTGACAATAGGATCATACTCTTCCACCATGGCGTCTACCCATGCGGGATCCTCCACAGCTTCCTCGAAAGAGGATTGCTCAGTCACAACACACTTGCTCATAAGAGCCATGTATCCATTGTACCGATCAGGTGACTGTCTCTGCCTGCGTTGGGCTGTAGGTGGTCCTACAACTTTCTCTGCATCTTGAGCCAGTCGCTCAGCTTCTGTCAAGTGCTTTTTCCCTCTGATGGTTGGCGCTGCATGAGTGGTTTCTTCCACTCCATGAACCTTGTCCTGTGGCTGATCCACGTCCTGAAGCTCATCCTTAGGAACTAATAGCTCCTCATCTGCATGCAAGTGTAGCTCCCTCTCAAGGGAACACTTCATGGCTTTCTCCTCCTGAAATTTTATATACCGTCGCACAACAGTTTTACCACTGTCTGGCAAATACACACGATAGTTGTGGGGCGTATCAGTGTACCCCACAAATATCCCAACCTCTGCAGTCGGCTCCAACTTCTTTCTGGCATCCTTCGTCACATGCATGTAAACGTTAACACCAAAAATCCTCAAATGAGAAAGATCAGGCTTCTTACCAGAATAAGTCTCCTCAGGTGTACTCATGCCAAGTATCCTATGAGGACAACGGTTCTGCACATAAATTGTTGTATTACATGCTTCCGCCCACAAGTGAAGGGGTAGGCCCTGATCATGCAACATTGCCCGTGCAGCACCCACAATCGTTCTGTTCTTCCGCTCAGCTACCCCGTTCTGTTGTGGGTTATGGGGAGCTATGAGCTCTCTACGAATCCCTTATGCCTTGCAGAAATCCTTGAACTCGTCCGAGATGTATTCACCACCATTATCGCTCCTAAGAGCCTTCACCTTCTTCCCCGACTCCTTCTCGACCAGTGCTTTGAATTCACAGAACTTTGAATATGTCTCGCTCTTCTTCTGCATGAAGAAGATCCAGCACTTACGAGAGAAATCATCAACAAAAATCACATAATACCTGTGTTTTGCTGTCGAAGCAACTGAGAAAGGTCCACACACGTCTGTGTGAATTCTCTCAAGGATCGTCGTGGCGCGACTATTCTTCTCGTGAAAGGTGGCTTTCACAAACTTCCCAAAGTACACCCCTTGCACTGATCTGACTGCGCAAGTGTGCCTTTAGGAAGCCCTATAGTGATTTGTTGCAGTATCTTCAAGGCTCCATGGTGAAGGTGACCCAATCTCCTGTGCCACAACTCGCCATCATCCCGGCTCACCATTCCTTCTGCCTTGCCTGCCATAGCTGCGCATCCATCTACATGCAACTGATAAAGGTTCCTCACTCGAACCCCTATCTTCCGGGTCTCACCAGTTGTCTTGCTGCGCAGGAAGGCCTTTCCCTCGCTGAAAACAACATCATACCCCTTGTCTTCTAACATCGCCACTGAGATGAGATTCTTCTTCAATCCTGGAACATGCATGACTTCCTTCAATACAAAGGGTTTACCAGACTCCCTCTCAAAGGAAATGGTACCGATACCGGTCGCACTGTATCTACCATCATCGCCCATCTCGATGTGCACTACAAGATCTTTCTCATCCAGATCAGAAAACAAATCTCGATCTCCTGTCATGTGAAAAGACGCACCACTGTCCAAGAACCATAATGATCCCATCACACTTGATACCAAGCATGCGATCAGCGAAAACTCTAGCTCAAACTGCAAGGCAAAGGCCTCTCCCGCTGCAAATCCAGCAGCTTGCTTAGTTTTCTTCTTCTGCGGACAATTTGTGGCATAATGTCCATGCTGGTGACAGTGAAAGCACTTCACCTTGGACATGTCCTGCTTCTTTCCTTTCACACTGGAATGAGAAGCTTTCTTGTTCTTCCCCTTCTTTGCTTTGGCATCCAAAGCGCAATTTTCTTCATCAGATGCCTTTGATGAAGATCTATCCTTGGTATTCCGCCTGATCTCCTCTTGCACAAGATTAGACCAAAGTCTCTCCCATCCTAGCAATTTCTTCCGACCATTGACAGAGTCCTGATAGGAATGCCAACTCTTCAGAAGACCAAGGAGGGCCAAGCTCACCAAGTCCTCATCATCGACAGTCACCCCCACACTTCCCAGCTCATCCCGACATTGGGTGAACTTCGTGAGATACTTGGGCATATTGTCTCCTTTCTCACACTTAATGTTTCTGAGTTTATCCTTGAGCGCCAACTTCCTCTAGTCGCTCTTTCTTTGGAATAAATTTGTTAATGATTTCCACATCAAATATGGAGTAGCCTTTCCATGGAGGCTGGACACAATGTGATCCTTCACGCCCTCCAACAGAATCCTTCGACATTTTGCGATCTTCTTTTGCCAAGCATCAGCTTGAGTAGCATCAGTAGGCTTTGGAATATCCGTATCTATGAACTCCTTCAGCCCGTTATCATCCAATACTGCCTCCATCCTGTCCTTCCATGCAATATAGTTTGAGCTGCCCTCAAGAGCATACTCCAATCGCAATCCGTTGAAAGACATTGCTGCGTTGTCACCAAGAAAACACTGCTGCAATTTCGAATTCCACCAGCAACCAACTCAACCGCTTCCGATCTAAAATTCGTGAGAACGAAGTATTTCTTGTACAGAGATCGACTGTATGGGCATTCACCGGATATCTCACCTTCCAAGAGAAGGATGAATCCAGAGGCTACCTGACCCGATTACAGACTCTGCCTAAAGAAATAAAATGTAATCACTTTCTGAATAATAGATCTGATGATCAACTTCGCTTTGATACCATGTAGAAATTTTGAATAATATAACACTTATTCATTTAGAAATTTTGAATAATTTAACAGATATTCAACAGAGATTATCCTGATCATGTACTATTGCAGAAAACATACACAATACATAAGCTCCTCTACGTTGATCATCAATATAGCAGCATCAATACAATAAAACATCAAGAGCATTCACACATTAACACAGTATGTATCCCGGGGAAAGCATCTCGCT
>APFE031251398.1:52000-103564 GCA_000404065.3 Pinus taeda
CTGGCTCAGATCTCTTCCGCTGCTTGCCTGCCTCCGCTGCTCAATACCTGCACAAGAAACGGTGATAATTCCAAGGCAGCCACGTCTTTCCTTGGCTAAATCACGTGAGAACAAGCTACAATGTGTGCAAACTCATTGGCATACTCAATCCCCTGATTTTTGCAAGATCTGGTGCACAACTATAGTCACAACTGATAGCAATCTGATTCTCTAACACCTGTCCCTGCTGAACTGAACATGCACTGACATGCAACTGAGTTAACTGATGTATTCATTAGTTGTATTATGAGTTAATAACTTGTGAATTAATTAATAACTAATTCACCCAACTCATCTCTAGTCTATTTGCCAGTTAGACTAAATACAACCAGTTTAACAAAGCTAAACTGAACACAACTCCATCAACTGGACCTCCAGTCCACTAAACTCATCTCACTTGAGTTCTAACTGAAGTCTTGCATGCAAATATTCAACTAACCCATAAGAACCACGTATTTCCTTCATGCAATTGCATGTGCCACATCCGTAGCTCGAACTGAAGTGCTCCAAGAGAATAAGATTAAGTTTATAGTCCAAATATTATTGTGAGATAATAATAATTGACTTTTCTATTTTTGACAGCCAGTCTAAAATAGACTTGATCACTCACACTTACACTTACACTTTCATCAAAATAGAAGTCCATCTTTTTCCAACTTGATCAATCATCCAAAAACAGCAACCTGCAATCCATAGACATGATCCATATGTCTAAAAATAGACATAGTCTAAAAATAGACTTGCGCCAAAAATAGCCTGTGGGCCCACTTAGTGAAGGCGACTCTTTTCACTAAGCTCCATCATCTTGTTGCAATCTCAACATAAAGATGTCGGAACACATCTATAACCTAGACCTCTAGGTATTTGCATTAGGTTAGAAATGATCCTTAGGTTAATTGAGGTAATTTTTAAGTTTATCTTCAATTAAGTTTTAGTTTGATGGCCCAACAATGTCACCTATACCTATGATGCAACTAAATGATAAAAATGAAATATTTTCACTCAATGAAGGCTAAACTAATTAAGAAAGAGAGACAACCAAATAATGCATCAATCAAGAAAAATGCATTAAAACATAAGCCTTTATCTTTCCAATGTAAGAATGCAAAAAATGAGATCTAATCTCTCACTTTCACAACCAAATCCAATGCCAAGATGCAATCCTAAGAGAAACAAAAATCACTTTTCTTTCACTAAAATACACTAATTTTATGTTTTCCTTTTCACTTTGATTCAACAATGCAAACTAATGTAATGAGCAAAGGAGAAAATGAAATCCAAAACAACAAAAATGAAAATTTCATTCACTTATGGTTTCGAATGCAATTTTTTTTAAAAATACTTAAATGAGGAAATCATTAAATTTTATTTGCGAAACAAAGAAATCAAACAAGCATCCATTTTTAGTTCTTCCAAAGCATGCAATGGTAATGTATGCTTGACAATGGATAAAAATCAATCTTCAAAGCATAAAAAATGACTCAGTACTGCTGGCTTAAGGGGTCCTGACACAAATTCAGAGGTAGTTGCGCCAATCAAAAAAACCCTACACTATTGGCCCTTTCGGCATCAACCCGAGTAGTGTAGGCTGTAGTCTCACTCGAAGTACTATTGGGGGACACAGGAACCATGTTTCTACATCCAGAGACTAGTGTGATGTCTTCAATGCCTTGGGTCTGCTTCTGCGCAGATCGATAGACTTCGAGGGATTTTTACTATAACTGTAAAGCTACCTCCAAACCTTCGCGAAGGTCTATGATCAGTCCTTGCAGACCATAAACAATCAATTTACCTACTTTCGCGCATTAGCAAGCAACCCTAGATTGGGTTTCATGTAGATCTACTTGATTCATCATAAAACATAAGAGAAGTAGCTTCTAACTTCGCGGAAGTGGATAACCATTCGTTTCATATATTATTAAGACAGATTCAGTGAATTCGCATAGCATTCATTCAATAATTCAGAAAACATATCATTAATTGACAACATATAACATAAACACATTCAATGGAAATACTCAATAGTTATTCAAAAACTTGTCTCTATTGATCTTCAATTCGTCGATTACAGACTCTTCTACCCTGCGCATGCAGTTGTAGGGGTCCGCGCACTCAATTGCGGACTCTACTTAGGCCTCCTGCACACTCAGATGTAGGATCCTTCCCCTCTATACCTATGTGCAGGAAGTAGATCCTTCTTGCCCTAACACTTTCCCAAGACAATAAAACCCTTCAATGTACCCAATTCTCTATCCAAAGTTACTTCTAATATTCACTATGACTCAACTATTTATATCTTTTCTAATACAATACCATGGTCCTTGGATCATGGGTGAGTCTCCAAAACCGACCAAAATTAGGGGCTAAGACCCCTTTGATTCTTATTTATCTGCACGCTTCGCGTCCACATTTCGTGGATATTTTACATCTTTTACAAAATTATTTACAAAAAATGAATAAGTTGATTCTATTCTACCCCGAGGGACCCCATCCCAAGTGCCCCCCAACATAAAGATCATGATTCCCCCTCGAGTCACTGGACTGGTTGTTCCACTTTCTGGTGGAGATCGCTAAATGCCTTAGTCAATGTATAAAGCTTCGCAGTACTCTGTTCTTTTACTTGTTTTACTTCCTAGACCAATTCTCTATGGTTTGCCTCTCTACTTCAAGTTGCGTAGCTATATGGGTCTACTGCATGGCCTTCAACTTCTCATGAATGTTCTATGAAAGTTGGATGGGTTCCTCTTTCTAAGGATGGAGCTGGTCTCTTAACAAGGACTTCCTTTTCTGCAACTCCTAGATGTGTATCAACATTGCCTTGCCCTCTTGCAAGCGTGCGAAGCGCTGGATGCATGCCAAAATCTGCATCGTCATACTGATCTCATCATATTGCTACTCACTTCCCTGATTTTTGTGTTCAATTGTTGTAGTGTAGGCTTCTCCTGCAGTGTATCACATAGGCCCATTCCTTGTGTGAATAGATGGTCGCAACCTTGAACTGTGACATCTAGTTGACTCATGGACTCTTTTATATTTGCACCTCTTTGTTCCCAAACTTCAAGTGGTGTGATTGGCTACAACTTCAATTGCAACTTAGCTATTTGCATCTAAAAATCAAAAGTCACCTTATCAACTTTCTCCTTTGAAGCACGTAGTATAGTAGCCAATTTTCTCACTTTGGCTGAGGCCTTTGCATCCTCTATTATATTCAGCTCAGGAATGGATTGTAGGCCTTCTCAATTGCTGTTACTGGGTTCTTTTGTCGTGTCTGCAATTCCTCCTGTTCCTTCAGCGCTTGAGTTTCTTCTGCAAAAATTTGATCGTTTCTGAATTTAAAATCATTGATGATGGTGAATGTGCATTGTTATCTGATCTTCAACTCATTTGAGACCCCTTGATGCAACGCATGAAGGATCTAGAGTAGCAGCGCACCAAGGTTCAATCCCATATGCTTCACTATGCTAAGCACAGTGTGATCCTTGACTGACTGACCCCTCTGGCAAAGTAATGACTGTAAGATACAGAGTCCATTCAATCTCTGGTACAATGCCACTTCCTTGTGTCAGGCTCACTTGCACTCTGCTTGCCTGCCCAATAACCACCTGACTCCTATTTTCTTGGATCTCTAGTTCACGCAAATCCTTCTGGATGCTCCCCAACATCTGCATGTATTGATGCTCAAATTGTTGCAGCACCTCCATCGTTGTGTCCCTTATCCTGTCCCTGATCTCATCGAGATTGCCTTCTATCAGTACCATGGGGTCAATATGTGTCTGCTTATCATACTTATGCTTCTTTCATTTTCCACCAGTCTATTCCTGCCTGCGTCTCTTCAGGATGAAAGATGTTCTCTACTCCTCATGGTCACCTCCTCCCTGTGCGGATAATTCTTGTTTGTAAGTGTGGTGTGTTGGCTTGTTGGGGCCTGACCCAGGTTCAGAAGTGATTTAGCCAAACAAGTCCTAAAACTACCAACCCTTTTAGAAATAGTCCATGGTGCACAGACTGAGGTCTCACCTGAGGTAGTATGGGAGGGTGCTGGAACCAAGTTTCCACACCCTAGGGATGTCTCGATGAAATCTTGGAAGTTTGCGAATTGAACCTGTGCGCTTGCACTGCTCCGCGTAGCCGTCTATCCTTCATAGCTTGTGCAACTGCTTTCACGCAGCTTTGTAAAGAGTGCGAAGAGGTGATGTCTAGTATTGTGCTATTATTATAGATCTTAACTTAATTGTGTGGTCCCAATATTCTCATTAACCATTCAACATTCATAACAAGTGCGCACAATCATAAAACTGTAAAGAGATGCATAAATATAACAGAAGCATAGACACACAATATTTCAGGATCAACTTATCTTTTATTACTCCTTTGTCCAAGTACAATCCCAACCTCGCCCTACACACTCGACTACAGGGGTTTGCACACTCAGCTGCAGACTCTACTAGGCCTCTGCGCATTCAGTTGTAGAGTCTCTACCTATCACTATGACCCAATACCTTCTCATCTACTTCTAACTTCTAACCATGCCTTCGTATCTATCTATTACTTGTCAAAAAATAAGACTCCTTTTACACTTAGAGCCTTGCTCTATTTATACAATCCAATGGTTCGCAGGCCATGGGTAGGCTAACACACTTTACATTAAATTACATTATCTTAGGGTGGACAACCCTAGACTCTTGCGCTCCGTTCTCACATTTCGTGGGGTCTTTACAGTACACTTGACCAAAATTCAGGCTTTAAGCCCCAAAAACATGCTATGGGTGGATCTGCTGCCCAATAGACCCCCAACACAATCATTGCGACTCATCCCGAGTCACTCTGCTGGTGTAGTGATCTTTGTGCGAAGTTCATCTAACTATGCCTATGAGGTGCGAAGGTCCATAGTGCACTGCTCTGCTGTCCACCAGATTTTCTCTGCTCACTTAGCTAAATACTCACTGTCAAGGTCAAATCCCTATCTTAGGTCATGCATTTCTTTCATGTGCGCAAGTTTTCCTTCAATGTCGGCCGCGATGAGGAAGGCCTAATCAATCCAAGGCTGGACGTGTGCTTTAAGTATTACCTCTTTTTGGTGTGCTAAGTCTAGCTGTTCCTTCAATGCCTTCGCTTGTTGTAGCCTCGCGAGCTGCTGAGTTAGGACTACTGTCTATGCCATCCCGTGCACACTATCATATTGCATTTGAAGCTCCCAAGCCTCTATTTCCAACCGCTGTATGGTGGGGTCCTCTTGTAAGGTTGTGAGGACCTTAAAAGATTCTTCCAACACAGTGGTATAGCTCTGCAGTGCCTGTTCAATTTCTCCCAACCTTTTTCGAATATTGCCGGCACGCTGTTCTCGAACTTCTTAGGGCGTGGAGGGTTGTGACTTTAATCGTAGTTCAAAAATTTTGAGGTTGAGGTCCAGCTAGATCCTCGTAGCTTCCTCCTTTGCCTCATGGAATCCATTGGCCAATTTGTGGATCTGCATTCCTATGGGTAGATCTATCACAATTTCCAGTTTTGGGACGCGGCGACATGCTTCCTCTATGATCTGTTCCAACTGTCGGTTCTGTGCCACCAGTTCATCGTGTTGTAGGCTAAGTTGTTTGATGTTGATTCGTTGTTCACTTAGCATTTTCACTGCATGTCCCTCCCTAGTGTGGAGTTCTGCGGTCACTCCGTCCTCTAGCTGGTATAACATATCCTGCGGAAGGGTAGCCAAGTTTAGGCCGAGTCCCTTGATCCTTCCTACCACGGCTCTATCCTCCATGTTGTCCACTGTCAGCGCTCCTTCCGATAGCATGACGGTGTTAGTCATTTTGGCCCATAGTAGTTTCTCTGTTGCCGATGTTCCCGCGGCACTGTTGGTGACTACCATTCCTTCTTCTGGGGGCCACACCTGAAGTCCCTGGAGTTGTGCCGTCAGGCCCCCCAACACATTCTACTGCTCCTCCATTTCTTCATGGAGCGCTTCCTTGTTGACCTCATGAACTATGTCGCTGATGTCATATAGATCACCCTCTATCAGTGTAATAGGCTCCCAATCCAGTTTGGATGCCTTGGTCTTCTTTTGTGGCCTGGTTTGTTCTGTACTGTGCGGCAGTTTCAGTTGTGTTGATGTCGTGCTCGGCTCTGCGCCTTTCGCTGTGTTGTCTGTCCCCTGTCCTATGGTCAGATCGAGGCCTCTTCCCTCCTGTGTCGTGGGTGCCCCAGTTTTCGATGCTATTGATGCTTTGTCTATGGCCTTGGTTTTCTCCATAGCAGCCTTCACTGCCTCACGAGAAGCCCTTACCTCCTCGGTGAATTTCACGTTCCAATTTTGTTGTGCCAGCAGCTTGGCGACATCCTTTTGTCTTTGTATCGCTGCCTCATCACGCAATCCTAGATTTGGGGCACGTCACTCAGGTGGCCATGAGTCGAGCACCGCGAAAACAGTGTCATCAATCACGAGGAAGGGGAGTTTGGTCTATTTCTGCTCCATATCCTTCCGCATCGTGATATACACATTGTGCATATCCACCTTAAAGTCTACAAAGCTCTGCAGACTATTGTATACCATGGGGGATAGGCGCAACTGTTTCTTGATCCACATCTGTAACCTTGCCTCCATGAGTATCCAGAAGATCTTGGTCTCACAGATCCGTGTAGCATCCCTTGTTGCCAATAGTGATGCATATTTCACTACCTTTGGCAAGTCCTGATCAAGAGGAGGAAACTAACTGTCCTCTAGAAATTCCCCTGCGACCAACAAGATGGATAAGAGAAACCACATGTAGTGGAAGGCCTTACTCTACTCCTGGGCCTCCTTACAGTTCATCAAGAACTCCTCGTAGAGGAAATGCACCCAGTTGAACTGTACCCCCTTGGTGTATTGCTCGGCCAACACGATGATTGTTGCTGGTACCTCGTTTCCCTGACATTTTCTCATTACTTTTCCTGCCAGCAGTTCGGTGGCTATGCACACCCCATTTTCTTGAATGCTAGTAATGACATAACCCCTTTGCTTCTTCTCCAAATTGTATTTTTTCTTCATGGCCTCTGTGAGTGCCAAGTCTCCACTTTGGCCAGCTATTTCCATGGGTCCCTTTCCATACAGGGAAGCTGAAAAATCCTATGAATAAGCTCTGTCGTGATGGGAATCAGCTCCTCCAACCACAAGTATCCATCATGCACTAGGAAAAGTAGTTGCTTGATGACAAATATCGTGATTGGTGCCCGGTGATAGTGTGGAATCCATAGTAGGTGGAGTAGCCCAGCCTCCTCCACACTGCACAACCATTTCTACGGCTTTAGCGCTCTAACTAGCCCCTCCTTGCTCCGTTTCATGGGTTGGATAGTTTCCAAATGTGGGAACTTTTCGCTGTCTGCGAGGTCCCAATCTTCAAATTTCATCATGGGCACGCGGCCCAGAACTAATCCTTCAAACATAATTCCATTTGGGAGAAAAGAGGTTTGGAGTGCGCTCTTAATGACATCCAAATCTTTGGGCACTTTCACTCTTCCTTTCCACGGGGGGACATGCTTGGGCAATTTTGCTTTAGCATGCATTGGCTGAATGTCTTCCTCCATTTCTTCATCCGCCTTGATTTCTTCTATGAATGCTTGAAGATGCTCCTCCTCATCATCTATCTCAAGATTAACAGTTTTTCCCTTGTCTGCCATAGACAATTTACCAAACATCGGATTTCACGGGGACATGCAGACTGGTCCCGCTGCCTGTGGACCTATCTTGGGCCTCGGCGTCGAGGGTGATTTTGGAATTTCTGGTCCCACTTGTAGTGAAGGGCTCTGTTCATTTCTTCAGTGGTAATTTTGACAAAGCCCACACCTCTCCTGGTAGTTGTCATCTTGTTTGAGCTGTTTGTAGTTGTTTGCGACTTTGGAGGCTCAAACACCGCTCGACGCTCAACATTGTGGGCTCCCTTTAACAACTCAAATATCAAATAAACAAGTGTTGTATCATGGCCCACCCTATTAGTTTTATAGCATCCAGTGAATTTGAATTTGATTCCTCTCCCCATTTCTGATTCATTAATGCATTCTTGGCGGCAGATCATCCCAAAATTATTTCTGACTCCATGTCTTAATTGCCCGCTGTCTGCTCCTTGTTGCCTTAACTTGGACATCTTGTCACGAATAGTGACAACAACAGTCACTTCCCAGCCTACTCGCGCGGTAGCGCAGCACTCTATGCACGGCTACGACCCCTGTGACATACCGATCCTGCGCGCAACCTCCTTGTCACATAGCTCCCATACAAACTCTTTTAAAGTCTCGCGTTCTCTTTCAACTGCTTGGAGCATTGAGACTATGCTTCCTACAGATAGTCAGGTGGTTGCACCACTGGTGCGAGGCTTCAAGTCACCTTCCAACCTGGTCCATGGGCCTTCCCTAGCTACCCTCGCACCAGTCAACACCTCTTCTTCCTTATGTGAGGTGCTCCTCTATTTACTTTGTCTAGTAAGGTGCGGTCGTAACCATGGTAGCAAGGTCATAAATTCTTCTACTGCAGTAGAATGGATGGCTATTCCTTGTCCCATCATGATTAGTTTCCTGGTGCAGCATGCTTGCGTGACTTTGGTTTCCAGTTTGTTTATTTCTATGTCTAATATCATGCTTTTCTTTCTTAGCCCTAGTCAATCATCTTCGAATTCGCGAAGTTTCAAGTTCCCTCACCAAATGGCTTCCTGTAACTGCATAATTCCTTTACCCGGGTCCTCACGTATTGTACCAACTATGGGAGCTGTTTTAGGGGGATTCTTCTCTACTCTTATGGTTTCATCTTTTCTCGTTAGTGTTGGAATCACTTCCACTTTCCCAGTTTTGCTTATGGCCCTATAGGCCCATCGAACCGTTGGTACACATAGGTCCCAGTCAGTTCGCCTCGCCTAGTGAACTCTGTTCATGATTCCACATAGCTTTTTGAATGCTCCGATGTGGAATATTTGTGGTGTACATTGCTTTTCCTGATGCCACATCTAGTTCTAATTTTCAATCCTTAGTCTGGGATGTGCTTGCACAACACACGTTTGTACCCATCGACATAGGTGGGCACGCAAGGGGCTTTGTCTTGGCTGCCCAACTCTCATTCGATGCTGGGTGCTTCCAAACTGTAGGCGCATATGCCTCCTACATTTGTGCCAGTTTACAATTGTCTCCTAATGTGTACTCCACCATCATGCAGGTGTTGTGCATAATGCCCATTCCAGTGCATCGTACCGCTGTTGTTCTGGTACTGCACTTTCAAATTTGTCCAGGAATTCACCCACCACTGTTACTCCATCATATGTTGGTAGTTCCCTTACTTCTATTGTCACAAAACGTAGTGATCTAATCATCATGTTGCAATTCAACGTTGTCACTTCATGCAACCGGTTCTGCCAGCGTTCTACTTCTTCGTCTGAATCCAAAGTGTAGGAGCTATCGCGCTCCCACGAGATTCTCCCATCTGCAGTTGGGTTCACCCAATCCTGGTCTCGTGTCGTTATCTGGTAAATACAATCTAGCTCATTGTCACTTTCATCATCACGCACAGGTTCGATGTAGCGTGCTCCTTTGGCTGGATCTAGCGGAACTACTATGTGTAAGGACTTTTTCTCGAATATCATCTTCCGCTTCTTTAGGTTGACGACTCCATTCATATCAGTGGCCCAGTCTATTCCTAGCAACATGGGTTAAGGATTGTTGTCATCGACAATCTCTATTACTTCAAAGTCCATTTGTGTGCTCGCGCCTTCGATATCAACTATTACCCCTTGCAACCTCCCCATGGGAAAAAATCCTTTATTGGTTCGCCATTCGTAATTGAATAGGGGATCACTGCAACGCGGGCGTGCCCATGTGTTCCCATGTTTGCTTTGGTAAGACATTCATGTCTGATCCTAGATCTAGGATGACCTGATCTATTTCATACTCACCAATCAGTGCAGTCAACCTCATCTCCCTTCCCGTGCGCAATGTATGCTTCCCCAATTTCCGGACTACGCATGGTTCCCTTGACCTTGCGCACTTGGTGATCAATTCTTGTAGTACCTTAACTACCTTATTGTCATGTAGCAGCTTCATGCATGTCTCAGAAAGGTATTAAGCATAGAAAGATCCATCCCTGGATCTGGTTGATCCTTACTACCTGAAGTAGAGGCCTCCCCGAAGTTCTTCTTAGCTTCCATGAATGTCTCCTTTGCACGTTAAAGGTCAAACTCAGGTTCCTTTATAGGAGCCTTGCGAACCCATGTATCTTCCTCAGGCTGCTTCCCCTTATCTTCCCCTATGGTCGCACTGCTTCTGAGCATCATGTTCACATTTGGGTCTTCTTCGCGTGGTTCAGACCTCATCATTTGGATATTCTGAGTTGGAGGAGGCTGGAGTACCCCTTTCTCATGCATATGTGCGATCAACGTAGGACAATCTATCATTTAATGATCAAACTAAGCACAGTATGAACATGATGTATCGTCGGGTTGGTACAATCGCAGGTGTAGTGCCCTGGTCCTCCGCAATTGTAAAAAATTAACTATCCGTGGCCCCTTCCTGGTCCCATTCCTCCTCGTCCTCGACCTCACCCTTGAAATCCAGTGCTCACTATCCCCACAGTTGGGTCGAGGCCTCGTGTTTCTGTTTGCATTCTATAGGCTGGGGTCTGATCCATCATTAATTTGTAGATGCGACAAGTACGCTCATCATGGCCTACTAATCTACAGAAATTACAAAACAACTACTGGGGAGTCTGTGTATACTTCTGCAACAAATGAAAATTATCCATTGTGGGTTTTCCTCCTATCTGAAATATCGCGCAGCATAACGTGGGTGTCACACTTGGCCCTGCTTGTACCTCCTGTCTCAACAGCATTGGCCCCCCTCCTGCCAAGTAGTTCGCGAATACTGGACAATGGTCTTTGTCATGGCCCTAGCCTTTGCATTTTACACACCATACTTCCTCGCGTGCTTCCGGCTACGGCGATCTATCCTGCTTCAAGCTCTGCATCTCCAGGTAGAGATTTTGTAGTTGCATGTGGATTTGTTGAATTCCTAGCCCCAAATCTTGTATCAGTGTCTCATGCAATCCCATCGCCATTTCCAACACTTTGGGATGGGTAGAAAGTTTCTACTGTGATAGTGTCGTCCTCAGGTGTGGTGTCAAAGAGGCCACTAACCATGCGCGATGCTATGCATTTGTGAGCATCATATTAGCCTCACAGGTTGTACTCTTCAGTCGTTGATCCAGATCCCAAAGGGTCTCAATTGGAAGCATCACGATCTCTTTCAACCCGATGATTGACTGTGTCTCTGATTTCGGCCAGCTAAATTCTTTGTTCAATGCATTCTAGATCTCTGTTATCCCTACATTTGGGTGGTCATTAGAGTGCTTGATATACCATCTCAACGCGTGATCTTGCAGTGCGCTCACCAATGTAGCCTTCTTAATGTTGTCATCTTTGACCGCTTGCACTTCCCACACTGCTCTTACCACGAACGAAAACTGTTCCGGATCCTCATTCCCTACTCCTCTAAATATGGGTAGCTTGATCACGCTCTCCATGTTGAACTGTGAGGTTGGTGGAGGTGGAGTGGGTGGAGATGGAGGTGAAGGAGGTGAAGTGGGTGGTGGCATGGGCAGAGGTGGTAACTATGGGATACGTTGCCTTATCAAACTGATCGCACTTCTCAGAGAGATCCGAGCGAGCTCTTCCTTGCTTTCTCTCGAAGGTGAAATTAAGGGGCTATTTCCTAATTCCTCGCTACCTTTGTAGATCTTTCCACTCTGCGTCATTCCAAACATTAATGTATTCGCATAACCCGATTTTCACATAACAACATCTTAATTGATCCAGGTGGATGTTGGTGGCCACCCACCTATCCCACTTGGACCCCCACAACTGTCTCCTTCAATTTTTTAGTTTTTGTAATTGTAGCACAATTTACTATTTTTAGCAGTTTTTCGGGTCCTGAACTCTCGGAGTCGTTTTAAGGCCCTAAATGACGTTTTTAGGGAAATCTGGGAGCAACATGGGTCCATGGACCGATGTTTCTCTTCTCAAAGTTGTAGTGCTTGGATATATATTTCTAAAGAGTTATTGTACATGTCAAACGAAGATCTTATGCCAAAGTTACGACCCCGGGAAATTGATGTACCAATTTACCCAAATGGGGCCCACAATTTGGCGTTTCATCTGCTAGGGTTAGGTTTTGGGATGTTAAGGGTGTTTCATTGTTTCTCAACAATAAATAGGCCTTCAAGCCTCATTGTAACACAGTTCAGAGGCATGTAGCCCCCACATCTCTTCTCAGAGATAAGCTACCATCACCCTAGCTGGTTTATTTCCATTTCTATTTGTAAGCATATTTCAGTATTTTACAGTAATGAAATGAAGTATTATTTCCACTGAATATCTGTCTTTATGGTTATCACTGTATTTTATTACGTTCTTGTTTAAATCTGGATAATTAATCCAAGTATTCAAGGATTTAATGTACTTACCTCACGACCCCTTGAGAAAACGTCGTTCTACTTTGGTGTAGGTCACGATCGTGTCTATCAAAAACTCGGTGATAAATCCCCCTATTATTTGGTCGAGCCAATGGTCCATAGCTCGCGCGATCTTATCTTTTGATGCCTCTAGTCTACACACCAATTCTGGAGTCCACACTATTGGTTGGTCGAGTTTACACCTTCCTTGGCTGTCGACTAACCTCGTGATCCAGTCATACAGTTTAGAAGGAAAGGATGCGAAGAAGATCTCGTGGATTTCTGTATACACGTAGCGATCCAGCCACCTTTTCTCGGATACCTGGTGAGTTCTTTTTTCCTGTGTCGTGAACTCATGAATCTTATTGTCCAACCACTCTTCAATTTTCTTCTTTGTTGGGTTCCAGTGGCATGACACCAGACATCCCTTAGACAGATTCCAGTCTCAACAACGGTGTTAGGTCCCTATAATACTAGTGATTACCCCATTACTATTGTAGTTATACCCCTTATTAATATTGTTGTGCCCCTATTGCCCCCATATTGTTATTACTATGCCCAATAGAATCCCTCTATTGTTATTTTTGTGGCTTTATATTATTATTGTTAGGTCGGCTGGTTTATATTGTGACTCCTTAGAATCCTATATATGGAAAGGAGGTTTTGTCATTTGAATCATCCAAGAATTGTTCATTTATGTAATGTAAAGGAGGTTGCCCCCTCGAAGAGGCTGAATTCTAAGGCATTGATCTATCTTTTCTATCTTTTCTTGAGCTGGTTTCATAACAAACGGAACCATTTGTTGGCTTGTTGGGGCCTGACCCAGGTTCAGAAGTGATTTAGCCAAACAAATCCCGAAACTACCAGCCCTTATGGCAACAGTCCGCAGAGTGCGGATTGAGGTCTCACTCGAGGTAGTATGGGAGGGTGTTGGAACTAGGTTTCCACACCCTAGAGATGTCTTGATGAAATCTAGGAAGTTCACGAACCAAACCTGCGGGCTTGCGTTGCTCCGTGTAGCATCTGTCCTTCGCAGCTTGTACAATTACTTCCGCGCATCTCTGTAAAGAGCGTGAAGAGGTGTTGTCTAGATCCTTTATCCTTATTGTGCTATTATTATAGATCTTAACTTAATTATGTGGGCCCAATATTCTCATTAACCATTCAACATTCATAACAAGTGCACGCACTCATAAAACTGTAAAGAGATGCATAAATATAACAAAATCATAGACACACAATATTTCAGGATCAACTTATCTTTTATTACTTCTCTATCCAAGTACAATCCCAACTCTGCCCTGTTCACTCAGTTGCAAGGGTTCGTGCACTTTGCTACAGACTCTACTAGGCCTTTGCGCACTCAGCTACAGAGCCTCTACTTATCACTACAACCCAATACCTTCTGATCTACTTCTAACTTCTCACCATGCCTTTGCATCTATCTTTTACTTGTCAAAAACTAAGATTCCTTTTACACTTAGAGCCTCACTCTATTTATACAATCCCATGGTCTACAGAGCATGGGTAGGTCGACACACTTTACATTAAATTACATTATATTAGGGTGGACAACCCTAGACTCTTGCGCTTTGCACCTGCATTTCGCAGTGTCTTTACATTACACTTGACCAAAATTCGGGCTTCAAGCCCCAAAAACATGTTATGGGGGGATTTGCTGCCCAACATGGTGGGAAGCAGACTTCCCACTCTCCTTGACATCCTTCCATTCTTTCTCTTCCTACTCTTTGGTAGCGCACTCTTTCTCCATTTGTTCCTTCTCTGCAATTTCCTTAGCATCCTCCTTTTTCTTTTGTTTGGTTAACGTGCACGTAGCTTTTTGAGCGTCTTCCTTATTTTTCACAGTAGAGCTCTCTGTGCCTTTACTGGTTCTCACATCTAGCAATGTATGTTCACGCCACTCTGGTTGCCAATACCCAACAATTTCTTATACATCCATCTCGGTCACTAAATAAGGCAATAGATGCCAAGTTCCCTCTTGATCCTTCCACGCACGGATTGAGACATTGTGAAAGTCAGCCTTTAACTCTGCGTAGGTTTTCAACTATTCAAACAAGGTTGGGGACAACCTTAGCCTCCGACTAACCACCATCCAACGGTCCATCTCCATGAGGACCCAAAAAATATTTGTTTCCTTGATGTGTGCCGCATCCTTTGTAGACTAGAGCGAGGCGAACCTCGCGGCCTGGGGAAAATCTTCCTTGTGCGGAGGAAATTGACTGTCCTCCAGCAACCTCCATGAAACTAAGATGATAGATAGCAGAAGCCAAGCATAATGAAAAGGCTTGCTTTCATCTTAGGCTTCATAGCAGTTCGCGGGGAAGTCCTAGCAGAGATAGTTCGACTAATTATTCTACACACCCTTTGCACATTGTGCAGCAAGTGACACACAGGTGCCAAAACTTCATCCACGTGATACTTCCTCATGATCTTTCCTGTGAGGATCTGAGAAGTGAACTAGACTGCCTGGTCTTGAATTGACAGAATTGAGTAGTCGCGTGACTTTTTCACAAGACCATAGTCCTTCTTCATCTTATCCGTGATCTCCTTTTCCACGATTTTCCCTCCAAAATCCTTGGCGGGGTCTACTCCTTTGTGGGGAAACTTCATTATCCTATGGATCAACATTGGAATAGGCTTCCCTAGCCATAGAATCCCATCGTGCAGTAGTGCGAGGAGTTGGCGCACACAAACCATATTGATAGGTGAGCGGTGATAGTGTGGTACTAAAAGCATGTTCAACAGCCCCGACTGCTCAATGCCGGAAACCCACTTCATGGGATCCAACTACGTAACCCATGTCTCAACATAATATATCTTTGTCATGTAGTTTTGGGTTTCCAGATGTCTAAATTTATCATGATCTGCGAGGTCCCAGTCCTCTATTCTCAATACTGGGATGTACGCGAGCTTAGGTCCTTCAAATGTGACTTTTTTCAGGCAGCAGGGGAGTGGGTACCCCAAATTTTCCAGAATCAGGATCCTTGGTTACTTTGGTCTTTCCCTTCCATGGAGGGATGTACTCTAGGATCCTAGAAATTGGCTTGATTTCCTCAGTATCAAATTCTTCGACACCTTGGTACTCCTCTTCTTCTAAATCCACCACTCTTTCTGGTTGTTTGTCTTTTAGCTCTTTTGGCTACACCTCTGGATTTTTCCTTGGCGACATTTTTTCTATAACATAAACAATTAAGTTTTATTTATAAAAAGAGGTTGGGCATGCCAAATGACCTTGAATACAAAAAGATGCGAGAAATCTAGCTCATTTGAGTCCTCCTAATCTGGCTTTTGTATCTGAGGTTAGCTGCTGAATTTAAGGCAGTTGGTAGGCTAAGAGAACCTAGATTTGCTGAAGTCGGCTTAGAGTTCTATCTTTCTTTCCTCTTTTCTTTGAAAATTTGGTGCTTTCTTGGATTGATATAAATCCACTTAAAATATGATCCATGGTCAAATTAAAAACCTACATATATTTAAAGAGTTTAATTAAAGCTTGTCTTCTCCACTGTACTTGACCCCACTACATGGTAGCCCCGACCGTGATCAACACTCAGTTGTCGTCAGATCTACCCCTACCCAGATCCGACGCATATCGCATCCATCACTTTTTGACCTTTATCTCCTTAGGAGCATGCGATATGGGCGGTTTTGTAATGCCACGCATCGGCCCTTAAGTGGTATCACATCCAATCCATACAAAACTACCAAGTAGCCAAGAGCGGTGCAATGAAACTCGCTTACCGCTCTCGGCTAAATAACTCCCCTCAAATTGCGAAGTGCGATGACCATCAGATTGAACCTTCCTAGATCAGATAGTGATCACGTCCCTTTCTGACCTAGCTTTAACCAGAGTCTTCTCAATACCTGGCCCCACAGAATGGATAAGACCCTGCCAAGAAAAGTGAGTGATGTCCATCAAATCATCCCCCACTCGGATCCAACGATAATCGTGTCCAATTGATGTCCGACCATTAACTCCACTAGAGCACGCGATGAGGGCAGTTTTTTCCTACCATGCGTCTTGCCGAAAGGAACATCACATCCGATTCGTGAATTACTTCCTATCAGCCGAAGGCAGTGAGAAGAATACTGCTTACCACTCCCCGCGTCTTTATCCCCTCGCCTATTCGAGCATGTGGTGGATGTCGGATCGTCCCTCATCCTGAGCCTACATATCTCAGCCATCTAAGCCTTCTTCTAAATGGAATCCATTCTATGCCCTGTTATTATTCCTATCCTTGCTGGCCCATGTGGGAAGCTGAAGACGTGATAAGAAGTGAGCCACTCTTCCTCGTCGGTGGAAGTCTGTCTGTGCCAACTTTTCAATTGTGGGATTCTGTCCTTGAACGACTCTCCTAACATGTTAAGGAATTGGGTTCCTTTTAGCTTCTTCTTCATTTTTCACTAGCATACCTTGGGCTAGCAGACATCCTTTGTTAGCCATTATATTAGCTTCCTTGTTTTGGGCTCACAGGACATGACAGAAAGAGCATGAGGTGAAGTTTTGGGTCTACTTTCTTATTCTTTCTAGGGTCTTGTTTAGAGAAGATATATTGAGATGGTCACCCTTATTAAGGGTTTAAATTAGGATTTCAGAGTCCCCAAATATTTGAAGGTTTTCCCCTATATTCCTTTGAGCCAACTGACACGCTTTGAGCAAACTTAGGGTCTCAGCCTAGTTGTTGGTGCTTTGTCCTAGGCCCCAACTAAATTTGTCCTGTTTCTGTCCATCTGCAGAGTAAATTATTCCTCTTGCCCCTGATATCCCAGGGTTTCCTTTGGAGGCTCCATCGAAGAAAATCGTGACTTTTCTCTGATTTTTCCACCATTTTTTAAAATCCTCCTCAGAGATCTGGAGATGCCACTCTGGATTATGGCTAGGCAAGTGGATATTCTTCTTGATGCTTTCCTGTCTCAGGGACTCACCTAGCCAACTGAGCTCTTCAGGGAGTAGGGAGTTGTCTGGCTTATGAGGTCTATTTTCAATAGATTCCAGTAGTGAGGCTTTGGCCTTGGCAATTACTATGATGGTGGATTGGAGTTTGTTGTTGAAGATGGCTTCATTACTAGCCAACCAGATTCCCCAACAGACATATTTTGGGATTTCATTCCAGATTTTAGTCCAAGTTGAGTTGCTATTCAAAGGGTGTGGATATTAATCTTTCAAAGTTGTGAAAAGACTAACCACCGAAGACTGTTGAGGGATTTGGACATTGAGCCCCATGATTTCTTGCATCCAGACCTCTTGAGAAAAGGGGCAATCAATGAAAAAATGGTCCTTGCAGCAGAGAGGACATCTGTGAGGACCTACGGTTCCTCTTTTCTCTAAGTTTTCCCCTATGAGGATCTGTCTATGCATGAGATTCCAACTGAAGAAGTTGATTTTTGGGAGTCCAAATGGGTTCCATATATAGTTCCAGAGCTTTGTAGTATGGATCTGATCATGTTGTTCTTGGAGAGTTTCAAAGCCCAACTGTGCTGAGTAAGTTCCGATTTTCCCCCATCCCCAATTGTCCCTCGATTGTAGGTGCATATGAGCCAGTCCCTTGAGTTTATCTAATAGTTGGTGAAGTTGGGGGAGCATCCATTCATGAGGGTGATGAAGGTCCTAGTTACTCTAGTTCCCTTCTGAGTCCCATGTACAAATGTCAGCAAGTTTGTGAATAACTTTTTGGGAGAGCCAGTTACGCAAGTAAGCTATATCTAGTTCTAGGCTTAGGGGTTGGAGACCCATGATCTTGTCCTCCCACAGTCTAATTCTTTTCCCATTTCCTGGTATTCTGTAAATCTATTCTTTGAAGAAATTCCAGCCCTGGCTACAAAACTTCCACAACATGGTTCCTTTGTGAGAAGCTCCTTCATCCATATTCTTTATCGATAATCTGTGCAGATATTTTATAATTAGAACTTGACTTACAGGTTGTCTTTGGTTTGGTATGATTTTCCAAAGGATATTCCCTCCCATTTCTAGATTGGCCAACACATGATCTCTAACTTGAAGACCACCTTTAGGTATTGGCCTTTTTACTATGTCCCAGCTTACTGTATGGAATTTTTTTTTTGTTCCCCTTTCCTTCTTTCCATAGAAAATTTCGGATCAACTTTTCTAATTGATCGGTGATCATTTTTGGAGCTAAGAGGAAGGAGGCCTAACAGATAGGAAGGGATGAGAGGACTAACTTAACCAAGGTAAGCTTCCTGGCTGTGGTGAGCCACTGTCCTCCCCAAGCAATCATTTTTGCCTTGATTTTTCTGATAATCTCCATCTAGTGAGGGGCCTTAGTAGTGCCCAAGGTTAAAGGCAGGCTGTGATATTTTAATTTATCCCAAGATACATATCCGATGAAGCCTAGGGCTTAGGAAATCTTGAGAATAAATTGCTAGTCTACAGCCCAGTCGTACACTGCACTTTTTCTATTATTGACCATAGCTCCAAAGACTCTGCATAAACTCTGGATTACTCTGCTGAAGGATCTTGTTATTTTAATAGAGGCTCCTTCGAAAAGGATAGAGTCATCCGCGAACAAGGCATGATTGAATGGGGTTTTTCCTGGTATCACCTTGATGCCAGGAAGAGTCCCGTTGAGTTTCTCATTAGAGTGTTTTCGGCTTAGAGAGACTGCCATCAGAATATATTGGAAGGGGGACAAAGGGAAGCCTGGCCTAATTCCCCTTGTAGCTTTGAAGTAGTTTGAAGGTCTACCATTTACTATAGGGCTATCCAAGGTTCTCCAATGCATTCTTTAATCAATTTAACAAATTCAGAACTGAAACCAAAAGTAGAAAGAACATAGAGAAGGAAGGAATGTCTTACTCTATCGAAGGCATTCACCATATCCAGTTTAATGAGCATACCTTGTTCTTTCTGCTGGTGGATGGAATGGATGACTTCCTGCACCAGGATCACATTGTCTAGTATATGCCTTCCTTTGACAAACCCTCCTTCATTGGGAGAGATGAGTTTTTCCAACAAAGGTTTTATTCTATTGGACAGCAACTTGGTGAGAATTTTGTAGGATGCGTTGCAAAGTGAGATTGGTCTAAATCTATTGAAAGTCTTTAGGTTGGATTCTTTGGAATTAGGGTTAGGAAGGTGGAGTTTGTGCTTCCTCCCACTTTTTCTTTCCAAAGGAAGCCTTTGATTAGTCGATGCAAATTGGCCTTGATGATATCCCATTAGAGTCTATAAAAGTGCATTGAGAATCCATCTGGTCCTGGGGCTTTGTCTGGTTCCATCTTCCATATGACATTGCTGATTTATTCTTCAGTGAATGGCTTTAAAAGAGTTGCATTTTCCTCCTCGTTAACCATCCTTGGAACATGCTTGAGGAAGTCACACTCTTCCTCATTATCCTCCATGCCTTCTTCTGTAAACAACAGTTGAAAATTAGAAGTTTCTGCCTCTTTTATCAGAGATGTACCTTTAAGAAATATCCTGTCTGATGAGGTGATTTTAGCAATGTGGTTTCTAGAGAGGCGGGTACAAATTTGCTTATGGAAGAAGACTGTATTCTTGTCTCCAGACTCAAGCCAGAGATTGCATGACTTGAGCCTTAGGTATTCTTCCTCTTCTCTAAATGTTCAGAGGGTGCTGATTTGGTGTTCTTGCTCCCTATGAATATCTTCTCTAGTTATGTCTTATGTCTCCAGTCCCATTTGTAGATCTAGCAGCTGCTTGGTGCTCTGTTTTCTTTGGGTAGTGGGGGAGACTGTGGGCTTTTTTACCTATTACTTAAGGGCTATTTTGGTGGCTTTTATCTTTTTCTCCCAAACATAGCTGGGTGATCCTTGAATAGGAGTGGACCAAGCCTTGTTCAAAGTGTCCAAAAACCCTTCCCTGTTTGCCCATAGTGGGCTGAGCTGGAAGGGGATTGGTCCCAGGTTTTCTTCTTCTTCCATTAGAAGGAGGATGGGCTTATGGTCTGAGTTCCACTTTGGCAGAATTTTGGTGGAAATGATCAACTTCTCAGAGAGGAAGGAACTTTGAATAAGAAATTTGTCCAGCCTGGTTGAGATATGCTCCTCCCCTATTCTATTGTTTGTCTAGGTGTATAGCCCTTTTTTTGGCTTGAAATCCATTAAGTCCCATTGTTGAATTAGGTTGTCCACTAAGGAGAGGAAGCAGTCTGTGCTACTGGTTCCTCCTCTTTTTTCCTTTGGGTCTAGGATTAGATTGTAGTCTCCGGTAATAATTATATTATTGAGGGAGTAAGCTTCCAAAAAATCAGTCAGGGTTTTCCAGCATTGTTCCTTTTCTACATAGAGTACTAGAACATAGAGATTAAAGAGAGCAATGTTTATCTTACTTGGAAGGTGTCAGAGTTCGGTGTAAATACAATTTTTCATTTGAAATGAGCTCTCAAGCTGGAATTTGTCAGCCTCTTGGAGATTGACTAACTCGCCGCATGTACCTCTAGCACTTACCGCTTTTCCCGCTTTTGTTTTCCATTTTTCTTTGTTGAGTTCTATAAGGGCTTCTCCTTCTATTTTAGTCTCTTGGAGCATGAGGATCTCAGGAAGTTCTGACTTTAATAGGCTCTTGTCTGCTTCAGCTTTTGATGGTTTCCCAAGTTCTCTGCAATTCCAAGAGACTAATCACATTATTTACTGGTAGGGGTTTGGGCATCTCCTCCCTTGGGAGGCCTAGATATAGTATTTTTGCCGATAGTCATCTCTATAGAGGCCTGACTATCTTAAATTTTTTGTCTCTCTGCTTCTTCTTCTTTGGCCTCTTTGTGTGATTTCCTCCCCACTCTTTTCAAGGGCCTCTCAGTTGTTTCATCTTCCAAGGATCCCGATGTGTTAGGGGTCTTATTTCTTATCATATCTGCATAGGTTGGGGAACTAGAGACACCTTTAGGGGTTTGGAATGGTTCCTCTTGCCTTTTGTTTTCTTTGATTTTTTTTGCCTATTGTTCATTCTCTTTATCTGCTAGATCTTTGGGCTATTTTGGTGTGCTGAGAATTTCAAAGGGATTGGTTGATATGTCTGCTATTGGAGGGACTGAACTTCCTTCTGCTTGGGGTTATGGAGGAGCAACACTCCCATTGGAGGTGACTTTCCCTTTGTTCCTGTTGCTCTGCTTAGATGGTCCTAGTTTCTGGACATGAGTCCATTGTTCTCCCTTCTCTTTCTCAACTGCCTCCTCTGATTTCCTTTCACAATACTTGGAAAATTTCCCGTAGCGATGACAGTGTCTACATTTAAATGGTAGTTGCTCATAATCTAGCACTTGTATGTGAGACCAAATAGCCACCGTGAGTTTAATGGCTTCAGGAAGACATTCCTCCAGGTCTACATCTACACAAATTCGAGCACAAAAATACTGGTATCTTCTTTCTGCTTGGTCAATGTATTTACCTAGCTTGTTGCCTATGGTTTCCAAGGATTTAGGGTTCCAACAATGGAGAGGAAGGTGGGACAATCTCACCCAAACTGGAATAGCCGAGGGCACATCCTGGGTTGGGTCGAAGTCTGGAGTCCATTGGTTCAGATATAGTTCCTGAGGCCCCATGAAGTATGGGTTGTTTCTGAATATTAGGTTTCTATCTTTTGTTTCTTCGAATACAAATACAAAGAAGCCTTTGCCAACGAAATGGCTTTTTATTCGTTCTTTGACCAATGAACGCCAGTTCCTTTGAACCCAGGCTTCAACCACTTTTGGTGAGGCCCATAAGCCTATGAACTGGTCGATAAGTCCTCTTTCTGCTAGGTTTAGTGTTGCTTTGCAAGGCTCTTCAGTAGGCAGAGAAAATATGGGGATAGTTTCCATTTTTTTTAGAACTTTTGTTCTCTTTCAGATGCTGGCCTTTTATTGCAAGCTGCAACCAAATCCTGAAATGCGGCTAGCACTGGTTGCAAGGTAGTTTTCTTTTTGCGACCCCCTCCTGGGGCTATGGCTCTGGAGCTTCGCCCAATCTCAAGGTTGGTTGTGTCTCTTTGCCTCCAGGCTTCCTCCTGCTAGCTAGAGGCTGCATCAGGCTCCTGCTAGATGGTTCCTCTCGTGAAGGCCGCCCTTCTCCTGCTCATGCTTTGGTCTACATTCAAAATCTCTACCACATAAATTAGTTTTTTTTTTTTGTTCATTCCGTTGGCGACATTCTTATAGGAAATGATTTCTTATATTTTTCTTTCACGTTGGAGTTCTTTTCCCTTGTATCCAGTTGTTTTTCTTTCGTAGGAGTTTGCTTCGGCCTAGGCAACCTTGGTGCCATAGGCACAACGGGCGTGGTTTGCATGCTAGTGACCTCGGGGCCTGGTGTATCATATGCAACCACTTCTGAACATAGGGCTTTGACAGGGTTAGTACTAGTCATCCTCTCAATGAAACACTCTTGGGCTATTGTAGAATAGTTCACAAACGAGGGACACGTCA
This sequence comes from Pinus taeda, assembly GCA_000404065.3. Lineage (NCBI taxonomy): Eukaryota > Viridiplantae > Streptophyta > Pinopsida > Pinales > Pinaceae > Pinus > Pinus taeda. Next base: position 74,885 of record APFE031251398.1, read on the forward strand.
CAAATTCTTCCCCAAACCAGCGATTCATATGCTTCAGATAGAAAAATGCGCTAACAACTCTCAAAATGCAAAGTGTTCTCTGTTGGACCGACATGCATAATTTATAGGGGGATTTGATTCGAATATGACTGCTCCCCCCAAATTCTGATAATAAATTCTTCTTTGGCGGCATATCTTCAAATATTTTGACCATAAATAGTGCCTACCCGCTCCCCTTCACCATCGGTTGGCCATCAAATAATGAATAGTAACCCCAGTGGTTACCTTTGGACCCATCTTCCCAGTATCATCCTCCACGACATAGCTCATGCAATGCAGTTCCACCTTTCATAGTTCTGTCACCTGACATGCAACCTCCAAATTAAGCTTTTTACCTAGTTAGGGAATGTAGTTTATAGTCCTGCAATCCCTTGCAGCTGCCTGGATTATTGAGACTGTCCTGCTCCCATATAGTCATCGCGTAGGGGCAGGACCCCCTATGTATAGCTTCAACCTACTTCCATTTAATTTTCTTGGGAAGGGTTCCTGATTAAGCTTCGCGAGCTAAATATGCCACCATTTGTAATCTCTTTGATGACATACAACCCCAACCAGTGCATTTGAAACATTCCCAGAAATTTTGTGAACTTTCTATCATATCACAACACCAAAACATCTACCTTGAATGTGCAAAGCTTGATATGGTGATCATGCGATGATTTTTCGCGTTCCTTCTGCACTTGTTGGTGGAATCCTACTAGGAAACGATATTTCTCTAACTCTATTAGTTTCACAAGTTGTTCCTCCAAGACCTCGCGATCCGCGATATCTATCAAAGCTGCTATGCGAAGACTAGGCACAATGTACTCCATAAGCATCACTACTTCGACCCCATAGACTTATATGAACAGCGTTTTCCCTGTCAACTTTTTACAGGTTGTCCTATAGGCCCATAGTACTATAGGTACATGCACATCCCAATCATTCTTCTCCATGTTATAGATCTTTGTCAATGCATTCTCCAAAATTTTGTTAAAATATTTGAATATCCCATTTGCCTATGGTTTATATGGTGTACTCTTCTGATGGTAGACTTGGAATTCATCTGTCAACGCGCTAATCATTTCATTCAAAAAGTGTGTTCCCCTATCACTCATTAATACTTTCAAGCATCTGAATCATGTTAAGAGATGTTCAAACAAGAATTTTGTTGTTGTAGCCCTTGTACAATACTTTACTAGCTGTGCTTCCTCCCATCTGGTTAAATATTCCATCACAATGATAATGTAGTGTGCCCCATCTTCTTTCCAGGTGGTTGAATTGGCCCAATAAAATCGGTCTCCCACTTCTCAAATGCCTGTAAAGATACCTAAGGATGAAGCGGTAGTTCGTCCCTTCGTGGTAGTCTATCAGTCCTTTGACATGCATTGCACACCTTACAGTATGCTTTGGAATCCTCCTGCAATGTTTGCCATTGCCTTCCCTAAATAATGGCCTCTCGCAGCTCCCCATGAGATTCAGCAAGAATACTATCACAGTTAAATTCCGGTACATATCTCTGCAATATTTCATCTGCCCCCCTTTTGTACAAATGTCTTGCAATGACCGAAAAATTGGCTACGTGAACTACTTCTTGTTTCTTCTGCTGATTTGTATATCCTTCAGGCACCATCCTTGTAATTAAGAAGTGAATAATATCAACAAAATTGTCATCAACTACACATACTACAAAGAGCTACGCATTGGGAAACCCTTCCTCCAAACTACTGGGTTCTTTGCTTGTTTCGATTCTTGACAGATGGTCAATTCCAACATTCAACCTCCCCGGCTTCACAATTATTTCAAAATCATACTCCTGAAATAATAACAACCACCTTCAAATATTTCCCCCCAACACAGGCTTGTTGACTAGGTATTTTAAGGTAGAATGATTTGTATACATCTTGAAATTCCCTCCTAATAGATAATGCCCGAATTTTGCAGTGCGTAGACCATGGCCAACCCCTCGCACTCTATCGCTGAACAATTTTTCTTAGCCCTTGATAACTTCCTACTTACGAAGGCTGTAGGATGGTCCAGTTCTCCTTCACCTGCCTGTGTTAGTACTGCACCCAACGTAATGCAAGAAGCATCCACATGTACATGAAACTCCTTTCTCCAATTGAGAAATACTAGGATTGGAGCAGTCACCATATTTTCCTTTAACACATCTAAGTTGCGCTGAAATTCCTCATCCAAACAGAGTGTCGCATCCTTCTTTAGCAATTTTTTCATGGGCGCGGTGATTTGAGCATAAGCTTTAATGAATTTTCAATAGTATCCAGTGCATCCTAGTGTCACGCGCAACTGCTTAATGTTCCTAGGGGCCTCCAAGTTCACAATCACCGGGATCTTTGCAGGGTTCACTATCAATCCTTGCTTACACATGACATGACCCAGCAAGATCCCAAAAGGAACACATAATATACATTTTTACAAGTTAAACTCTATTTGATATTGTCGACATGTATCCAACATAAGGTGCAGAATTGCTACATGGCGCGTCACCAAGCCAAACACAGTCCAGTCATTGAAGTATACTTCAAGAAACTTATGAATGAATTCTTTGAACGCTGCTATGACTACGTGGGAAAATATTGCAGGTGTGTTCTTTAATCCAAACGAAATAACAATGTGCTGAAAGCAACCCCATTCTATCACGAAGGTGGTTTTGCTTCTATCTTCTAGGGAAATCTTAATTTGGTGATAACCATAAAACCCATCAGTAAAGGAATAGGCCTCCTACCCTCTAACATTATCTAACACTTCATCTGTAAATGAAATTGGAAATGGATCATGAACACACACATAATTCAACTTTTGAAGATCTACGCAGATCCTTATTTCGCACTTTTGTTTATTTTCTTAGACCACCATCAAGCTCACCTAATCAGACTCTTCAATAGGTTCTATAATGCTTGCCTCCAACATTTTATCCAACTCTTGGAAAACCTTCTCCTTATACTTAGGATTAAGACAATAAGATCTTTGTTTAACAGGTTTTGCGTTCGGCTTCAATGTGATTCTCATAACACCCAAATCACCAAGTGTGCCCTTTAAATATAAAAACTTATTGGGGAAGAGATCCTGCTATTCGTAAAGTAATTCAATAACTTTGTCTATTGTAGCGTTGTCCCAATAGTCTCCAATCTTCGCGAACTTCGATTCTTCTTCTATGCCAATGTTTACTTTCCTTGTTTTCAAAGGTTTGGAGATGTCTGGGTTCTCTACTTGGGGTCCTTCTACTTTGCGATGCCCTTCTATCTTTGGAATATTGATATTCCTTGGGTCTTCTTCCTCCTCTTCAATGATCACGTTATATCATTCCAATGCATGGAGAAATTGGGTGCTCCAATATGGTTGGGTGCATTCCATAGGTTCCTTCATTGTCCTGAAGATAACCGCTTTAATTTCTTGAAGTGCTTCATCAATGCTTGCAAACCCATCCTCAAAGCTGAAAGTCAATAAGAACCCTTCCTCAATATATCTCATTCTACAGTGCTGTGGCAGAGCTCTGCTTTGAGATACTAGTTCATGGGGACTGTATCCAAGGTATGACAAAATATATGTACCCATTCTGGCTATGGTTCCCTCCCCCATGCCTTATTCCACTATGGTAGGTGATCACGCAGATCATCCCTTTCATTATACTTCTCAATCATTCTTGTATTAGCATACCCAAATCGTAATTTCATCATTCACCTTAATCTTGCCATCTATCAAAACTATCCTTATGCGTACCCCACCATCGTGCGAGCGTAGTGCGCAACACCAACTCCAAAGCTTGAAAACAGTGGTATTCAGGGACTTCATACTCAAATTCATCTAAAAACATATCGAAGTCAGTCAAACCATCATAATAACGTATCTTTCTTACCTCTGACGAAACACAACGCAATGAATTCATCATCATATTGCATCACAATGTAGATACTTCATGTAAGCGGTTTTGCCAATGCTCTAATTCTTCATCTGAGTTAGAAGTGCAGGAACTCTCTTGGTCCCATGCGATCCATCCATCTGCCATTGGATTGATCCAATCCTGATATTACGATGTTATCTTGTAGATTTGATCCAGCTCATCATCGCTTTCTACATAATCGCGAACTGGTTCAGTATAGCGCACCCCTTATGCAAGATCCAATGGCACTATAACCCTTAGGGGTTTCCTCTCAAACGACATTGTCCTCAACTTCAAATTAATGACCCCATTCATATAAATAGCCCAGTTGCTTCCCAGGAGCGCGGGGTAGGGATTACTGTCATCGACAATTTCTATAACTTCGAAGTCGGCTAATGCACTCGCACCTTCAATAGTGACCATCACTCCGTACAATCATCCCATGGGGATGATTTTCTGCTGATTTTCTATTTGGAGATGAATTAGAGAGAAATATAGTGTAGGTCTCCCCATCTGTTCCCATGTCTGTTCGGTAGAACATTCGCATCAGACCCCAGATCCAAAATGACCTAGTCCATTTTATAATCCCCTATCTACATTGTTAGTTGCATCTCTCATCTTGTTCGTGCTTTATGTTTACCAATCTTTCTAACTGTTCGCTGGTCCATAGGAGTCTTTTCCTTATTGGCGCACTTTTCTGTTAAGTCCTGCAATCCTTCCACAACCTTTATGTCATGCATTAACTTCATGAAGGTCTCCAAAAATGTAGTGAGTACAAAATGATCAACCTCTTTGTCGCACTGGTTTATGGTGTCATGTCTTGGCTTCCTGAGGTGGAGGCCTCAACGAAGCTCTTCTTTGCTTCCATGAATGTTTCCTTAGCGTGGTTAAGGTCAAAGGCACCTTTTTCTTAGGAGATTTATGGACCTATACGTCTTCTTCAGGCTACTTACCCTTATCTGCACCAGTTGTCATACTACTTTGTAGTACAATATTAATTTTTTGATCCTCCTTGTGGGGTTTAACCCTCATCATTTGTAAATTCTACGCAGGCTGCATTTTTTTTCTTGCATATTAGTTATTAGTACTCGACATTGTTATATGCATGGTCAAATTGTCTACAATATTGACATGAAGGGTGTGTAGGATTCAGGCAATCTTGCATGAAGTGCCCTGGCTGACCTCTACTAGGTCCTCCTCCTCATCCTTGTCCTCCACCTTGAAAATCCCCATGTGCTCCTCCTGTGCCTTGATATGGAGGCCAAGTTTTTGCTTGCATGTTGTAAGTAGGGGTTCTTTCTATCATCAGCTTATAACTTTGACAATTGCACTCATCATGGCCCACATATTTACAGAAATTGGAAAATAGATGCTGGGGTGTCTAAACAAACTTCTCAAATAAGTGGCCATTATCTGTCACTTATTGCCCAGTAACTTGACAAATGACACACCATAACGTAGCTACTGTGTTTGGCCCAGCTGGGGCTTCTAGCTTCACGGGGGTTGGCCCTCCCCTTATAAGATAATTCATGTATACTGGACAATGATCTTTATCATGCTTGTGGCCTTTGCACTTCAAGCACCAAACCTCTACGCTCACCTTTGTCTTATTATCCTTTTCTTTCTTTAGATTCTATAATTCTAGTTGCAGGCTCACTAACTGCGAGTGAATATGTTGTACCCCAGGTTTGTATCCTGATTAGGTGATGCGTGCAACCTCATTGAGATCTCCAAGGCTTATGCTTGTGTAGCTATCTTCTGTTGTGATAGAGGGATTCTTAAATGCGGCAAAAGTGATGCGATAAACTAGTCATGATGCTGGGTATCTGAGATATGCATGTTAGCTTGTCTGATCTAGCACTTCAAGCTCTGATAAAAGTCCCAAGGTGTCTCATCGCTCTCATTAGGATCTCCTTAACTTCAACAATCGACTGTGCCTTAGATTTAGGCTTACTAAATTCTTTGTTCAAAGCTGTCTGAGTCTCTACTAATAATGCCTAAGGATTATCAGTGCAATACTTGATGTACCATGTTAGCACGTGACCTTGCAAGGTGGTAACCAACTATGACTTCTTTATATTATCATCGGTGATTTGTTGCACTTTCCATACATCATTCGCAACAAACCAAAATTTCTTTGGATCTTCACTTCCTATTCCCTTGAAGATCGACATCTTCATTGCATTTACCATGATGAATGGTGGAGGTGGAGGCGAAAGTGTAGGTGAAGATGTATGTGGTGGAGGTGGAGGTGGAGGTGGGTGGATGGATGAGATATTCTTAGAATACCATGAGTTATTAACTAAAAAGCACTTCGCGGTGTAGTCAACATTGCCCCTTTGTCATCGCTTGAAGGAGGTTCAATCAAAGGACTATACTCCAGACCTGATCTGTGATTTCTATAAAGTCTACCACTTCACATAGCTCAGAACATCAAGGTAATGGAATTACGCGCTTTTCACATAATAGAATTTTAATCCAAGCATTCAATGACCTTAAGTACTTACCTCGTGGTCCCTTGAAGAATCTTTGCTATAGCTAACTGAGGTATCAACTGTAGATTTAGCAACAAATCCTCCTAGAATTCGATCAAGAAAATGATCGACAACCCATGTGACCTTGTTTACAGATGCCTCTAGTCATCGCACCAATTTTGGAGTCTACACTAAAGGATTATCGAGTTTTCACCTTCCTTGATTGTTTGTCAATTTAGCTAACCACTGATATAATTCAATTGGGAAAGTGAAAAAGAAAATTTTGTGTACCTTTGTATACAGATACCTATTCAACCAATCCTCCTTCAACAAGCATGGATTCCTATTTTCTTGAGCCGCAAACTCATGAATCTTCTGATCTAACCACCCTTTAATCTCTTTCTTAGTCGGATTCCAATGATGAGACATCACACATCTATTTGAGTAGATCCTAGTCCTAGCAATAGAACCATTTGTTGGCTTAAGGGGTCCTAACACAGGTTCGGAGTTAGTTGTACCAACCAACAAAACCCTACACTGCTGGCACTTTCAACAACAACCTGCGTAGTGCAGGCTACAGTCTCACCGAAGCAGTATTCGGGGATGCAAGAACCAAGTTTCTGCATCTAGAGACTAGTGTGATGTCTTTTAGCACCTTAGGTCTTCTTCCACATAGATCAATAAAATTCTAAGGCTTGTTATTGTAACTGAGTTAAAGCAGCCTCCGGACCTTCACGAAGGTCTACGATCAATCCTTGCGGACCATAAACAGTGGATTTACCTACTTTCACGCATTAGTAAGCAACCCTAGATTGGGTTTCACGTAAATCTAGTTGATTCATTGGAAAACATAAGAGAAAGATATTCTAACTTCCAAAAGGTAGATAACCATTCATTTCGTACATTATTAAGACAGATTCAATGAATTTGCTTAACATTGATTTAATAATTAAAAAAACATATCATTAATCGAAAACATATATCATAAACAGATTCAATGGAAATAATCCGTAATTCTTCAAAAAATTGTCTTTATTAATCTTCAATTCTGATTACAGACTCTTCTACCATGCACACACATCTACAAGGGTCCACGCACTCAGCTACAGACTCTACCCAGGCCTCCTGTGCACTCAGCTGCAGGAGCCTTCCCTTCTCTACCTAAGTGCAAGAAGTAGAGCCTTCCTGCCCTAGCACTTTCCCATGACAACAAAACTCTTCAATGTACCCAATTCTCTATCCAAAGTTACTTCTAATACTCACTATGACTCAGATATTTATAGATTTTCTAATACAATACCATGGCCCCTAGCTCATGGGTGTGTCTTCAAAACCAACCAAAACAAGGGGCTAAGACCCCTTTGATTCCTATTTGTCTACGCGCTCCACGTCCACATTTCGTGGAGACTTTACGTATTTTACAAAATTCTTTACAAAAAATGACTAAGTTAACTCAATTCTACCCTTGGGGACCGCATCCCAACAAATACTAATGAAAATTTCTTCATAATCATGATCCGAAAGAAACTTGAGAACAATGTCCTAATGGTAGTAAGACACATGAATGGAAATGATCAATCTCAAAGAGGCAGACCAAGCAATGAGCGAAGGGTGACCTAGATACCCTAGAAACCCTAGAAAGCACTCAATCTCCAAAAACCACTCTAGCAAAGCCAAGGTACAAATTGCAATCATACAAGGATGTTAATCAAGGCAAATACACTATAGTCATACTGGAAAATCACTAAAGGGGTAAAAAACACCAAAAACAAGAAGAAACCCTAATTTTTTTCTATCCTCTATGATCAACGTGCCTGTTAAAGGCAAAAGGGTGATGAAAGGTAGATCAATGAGACTGTAATTAAAAAATCAACAATGAAAATGCTTCTATCAAAGCAGAAAATGAGCTAGGTGAGAAAACTAAGGAAAAAATAAAAAATCTTGAGGACCAGAGCAGGCTAAACATTCTTAGGAAATAGCCAACGACTGCAAATAGCTATAGTGATAGACACAAACCAAGAAATTGACAGTTGTTCAAACTCATTAGAGAATTTGATAGAAGGAACATATTGAAAGGGTTATAGCTTCCCTAGTGGAGTTGCCATTTTTTTTCTAGGCAGATCCTGTCTGCAGACATAGATGATCCCTCTAGCCCAATGAGTGGGACTAGCAACCTACGTGACAATCTTCAAAACACTTTCCTAAATTACAATCAAAATGAGAGAGGAGGAAGATGACCTAGCTCGTTCTAATTCTATAATGTACTCCTTTGTTGAATACCTCTAATTGCTTGCACCTCAAGCTCAACTCTACTACTTACAACGTTTGAATACATGCACAAGATATCAAAGAAACAACAAAAGATACAAGTACAACAAGCATAATCCAAAGTAATCCACTTAATAGATCAAGGAGCATTAAGATAAATGATGCATCAACACAAAAATTTATGGAAATTGAACCAACAATTGCATATATTAATGAAATAGAAGAGGAAGCATACAACCAAGCCTTGATGTCAATAAGCTCTCCTTGAGTGAATGTCCAAGTCCAAGCTCTACAAGCCAAATGAGTAGCATGTAGGCACTATCTTAGCATAAGGGTGGAAATAGCCAAAGAAAAACCATTTGGGAGGAGAGGATGAATAAATAGGCAGGGAAAGGGAGTTAGGTTCTCTCCAAAGATAGGAGAAGGCCCTCATCTCAAGGAGGTAGCTCATAGGGATAAAGGGAAATATTGGGAGAATTCGACCAAATCCACACCGAACAACCTCCATCTCGTTGTTCTAGAAGCCTCTAGATCACAAATCTTCTTGTCCTCTTTGGGAAGACTTGCCTTTTAGGGATCAATGTGGGTATCCAAGAAAAAAGCACGTTGGCATCGTGAGGATAATATAGTGAAATCAGCGATCAACATGAGTTTCCAGTGTCAAGGTCACGCTGATCCTCAAATTAGGGTTTTAGGGCTCACTTCTTCAGGGAAGGCCCAAGACATGTTTCCATTAGTGTTTCAGGGAGGATATTAGATGCATATCAGAATGAGTATACTGCATGATTGCCAAGTTTTAGGCACTTCGAGGTATGACATAGGGAAGTGTAGGAGGCGTGACAAAATACTGTGTAACAAGGAGGGTTATGTAACAACCCTAGTTAAAAATCCATGTAAAAATATATAAGGCCATGGTGATGGGACACATATTCCAAGTTGAATTGTGGGGGAAACATCCTAGCGGGTGTTGATTCGATTTATTATGGTTAAGAAAATTGGAAAAGGCAAAAAGGCATTTTTGACACATTTATTTGTGAAAATAATGGAAATTAGGAGAAAAGGGAGGTGAAAGGTCACATGTTGCATGTGAGGACAAAAATAAAGGAAAATAATGGAAAATGAAGAAAATAGAGGCCTCATTAATAAAAAGGCTTATGAGGATTAGTGGGCAAGCTCTTAGTCAATGTAAGCTCTTGGATCAGACTTGGTCATTTTAGTTTTGGAGTTCTCTCATTATTCTCTCTCTCTCATATTCTTGGAGACTTAGAGTTTTCTTGGAGCACTTTTGGAGGGTGTGGCATACTTGAATTTTTGGAGTAAGAAGGAAAAGGAAGAGCAGGAAAGTGCAAGAGGGAATTAGGATAAGAAACTACATCATATTTGCTTGCAGGTATCGAGTTACATGTATGTTTCCTTCACTAGTTTTGGCATGCATGGCATATGCATGTGGTTTATTGGTTTTTATTTGTCAATGGCATGGAGGATGGTCAGGATTGAGAGTGGATTTCCTATCCTTTCCATTTCCTGGATAACCATGGTGATTGTGGGTTTATTTTCATTTTTGTGTTTTTGTTTGGTTCTCATGTTTCCTTACCTTGGGTTGATTTATTAGTCTCATAACCTTAGTTGGAAAAACTCTTTGGATCCTTGGAACAAATTGGGTTGAGTTACTAATCTGGTAGCCTTGGTTGGACAAACACTCTGGAGCCCTTGGTGGGTTGAGTTACTAGTCCAGGAGCCTTGTTTGGGAAAACACTCTAGAGCTAGGTAAAAGCTATGGGTTTAGTTACCATTCTTGGAGCCTTGGTTGGAAAAATGCTCTAGAGGCCTTGAAGTTTTGGATAGGGACCAATCTGATGATGGTTTTGTGATGTCTGACTGTGAGGTGGAATCACTTTTTGATGGGTTGAGGTAAATGGCCTCTGGAAACCTTGGATGAGTTTTGATTGATGTTTTCTATGAGATCCCACATTCATGCTTCGAATTTGGCACGAGGGTGAATGGATGAAGAGAGAATTGGCTCAGCCATTCTATGGCTGGGTGGAATGTCGAAGTCCCATCCTGGGTTTGGATTTTGCATCGTCAATAAGAGGTTATTTCTCCTTTTATTTATATGAGATTTATACTAATATATATGAGGTTTATATGGTAGTGAGGTCATTGGTATTTCTGTCCCTATTATGTTGGTTATGTATATGTTTTATGACAACAATTATGTATGGCTCTCATCATGTTTCTCCTTGTATATGAATGTGTTAGGTCCCAATACTACTAATGTAACCCCTTATTGTTATTAGTGTAACCCCCTTATTATATTTTTGTGCCAATGTAGTCCCCATATTGTTATTATTGCACTCCATAGAAGCCCACTATTGCTATTGTTGTGCCCCTACAAAATTATTGTTATGTAGGCTTTGATTGTATTGGGATCCCTTAGACTCCTATATATAGAAAGGAGGTATTGTCATTTGTATCATCCAAGAATTGTTTATTTGTGTAATGTAAAGGAGGTTCCCCCCTCAAAGAGGCTGATTTTGAACTCGTTGATCTATCTTTTCTATCATTTTTTGAGATGGTTTCATAACATTTGGTATCGAAGCTTTGGATTCTAGGGTTTCGCTGCTCCAAACATGCCATTATGGAAGTTTTTCTCTAACTTTTTCGCTACAAAGTTAAAGAAGCTAAAACAAAAACCCATTTGAGCCGAAATAGTTCAAAACCTCAAGTTTGAATTTCAGATCTTGTCTCACAATATTTTAGGAGATATGATTTGAGGAAGTTAGGGTTTTTGCAAGTTCCAAAATTTCATCTAAAACAGGCCATCGTGGAATTTTTGCTATAATTTTTTTTCTACAGAGGCTCAGACTCTAAAATTAAGATCCATTTAAGCTGAAATCTTAGTGAAGCTCAGGCCCAAATTTCAGATCTTTTTTCGCTATATTTTTCGGAGATATGTTCCAAGACATTTAGGGTTTTTGAAGGCTCCTGAATTACATCCCAAACAAGTGACCTTGGGAAAGTCGTCATAACTTTCTCTCTGAGCATCAGATTGAAATTTCATAAGAATTTACAGAAAGAGGATGAACTTTGATTTTCTGTATATTGTTTTCAAGTTCGAAGGTCGAAAAAATGACATGTGGCACTTCGTGCAAGTTCTCTCTACTGAAAACGTATATAATCAGGTCATCTTGGGAGATTGGGCATAACTCCTTCTTGGAGAATCCAATTTCGATTAGACTGGTGGCATTGGAAAGAGGACATAGAGAGCTATTGCAGGTCGTAATTTTAGACCTTGGAGATCTGAAATTTTAGAGATACAATAGATTCAAGATCGAGCTGCTAAAAGAAAGAAAAAGAATGACTCAAATCAAGAAATTAGAAACACCTAATAAGCAAAATTGGATGGATGATTTGAAGTATGCAATTGAAGCTAAGATAAATAGTTTTATATGTGCCATGGAATAATATTTGAAGAAAGGCATGGAAGTTTTGAAGAAAGACATGGAAGGTTTGAAGGAAGGTGGGACAAAACTGCTACAAGAAATGCCTCCTAATGACAAAAAGGTAGTAGAGGAAACTCATGATGAACAAAAAATAAATGTTAATCATAATTTCATAGAATCTAACATTGTATTAAAGACCCATCATATTCAAATGATTGATATGAGGAAGTTTGATGAAAAGGATCCCATAACATGGATACTACAGATGGAGAAATATTTTGATCTACATGATGTGCAACTATTACAAAAGGTATGTATTGCGTCTTTATATTTAGAACCGAATCAATTTTTATGGTATCAAGGGCTTTGTCCTCATAAACCACTTGTCACCTGTTCAATTTTCATGTAGGAAATGATAGCAAATTATAAGGATACAAAGAGAAACACCTTTTTTAGCCAATTGATAATCTCAAACAAAAGGGTTCAATGATGGAGCATATTGAGGACTTCCAAAAATTAAATGTAAGGGTAAAAGATATTCCAGAGGAGCATAGGATTGATGTGTTCATAGGGAATTTAAAGGATAACATCCAACATGAGGTTCACCTTTGGGAACCTAAATCATTGGAGAAGGAATTCAGGTTGGCAAGAAAAATGGAAAGCAAAATTATGGCAACAAGGAAGCCTACCACTCACAACTATAAAGATGGAAGTGTTGTTTCTCCTAGCCTTTCACCACCTACAAGTTTGACACCATAGAAATTGGAAGAAAAAAGAGAAAAAGGGCTTTGTTACAATTGTGATAGAAAATACACTAAAGGTCATAAGTGTGCTGATAAGAAATTAATTTACATAGGTGGGGAAGAGGAGCAAGAAAAGGAACAAGAAACATCAAAAGAAGATGATATACACCAGGAACCAATCCTAGAGAAAGAAGAAATGAATATGACTATAGATTCTAATGCATTGACAACAATTACCACTCCTCAAACTCTCAAGATAGAAGGGCATATTAATAAGAAAAAGGTAATAGTTTTGATGGATGCAAGTAGTACCCATAATTTTATTCATTGTAAAATAGCCAAGGATTTGAATTGCTTCCTATATCCAGCACCAAAGTGTCAAGTAATGGTTTCAAATGGAGGAACCATAAATTTCTTTGGAAAGTGCCATAATATCATGCTATACATGGGAGAATATGTCTTCAATATCCCAATTCTTTCCATTCCAATGGTTGCTGCAGATGTTGTACTAGGAGTCCAATGGCTACAATCTTTGGGTATGATAGATTTTAATTTTCAAGAACTTTTCTTGAAATTTTTTTGGAAAGGAAAGGAAGTTGAATTAAGGGGTATCAAAAGGAAATCGAGAAATATAATAAACTCTAACAACATGACAAAGCTTCTAAAGAAATAACAATGGGGCGTAATTTCACAATTATGTTCACTAGAGGTTCCCAGGTCGAAATCATCTATTTCAACAGATCTCCAAAACGTTTTGGAAAATCATTCCAAGGTATTTGAGACTCCCAAAGGTCTCCCACCTATTCATGATTATGATCATGATATTTAGTTGATTCCAGGAAGTGTTCCCCCAAACATCAGGCCTTAGAGATATCCATATGCCCAAAAGAGTGAAATTGAACGTATGGTTACAGAAATGCTAGAGGTTGGTATAATTCAACCTAGTCAAAGTTCTTTCTCTGCTCTGGTGGTATTGGTACAAAATAAGGATGGATCATGGTGCATGTTTCTGGATTATAGGGAGCTCAACAAGCTTACTATTAAAGATAAATTTCCCATTCCCATCATTGATGAATTATTGGATGAATTACATGGAGCAATTTACTTCACCAAGTTTGGTCTTCGTTCAGGATATCATCAAATCAGAATGAATAATGAACACATTCCAAAAACAACATTTAGAACTCATGAGGGTCATTATGAATTTTTGGTCATGCCTTTTGGAATTACCAAGGCACCTTCTACATTTCAAGGTTTGATGAATTCCATTTTGAAACCCTTCATTAGAAAATTTGTGTTAGTATTTTTTGATGATATACTAATCTACAACAAGTCTTGGAAGGATCATGTTCAACATGTTGACAAGGTGCTCAAACTACTGGAGGAGAAACAATTATATGCAAAAAGCTCCAAATGTTTCTTCGGAGTACAACATGTGGAATATTTGGGTACTCAGTTAGCTCATAGCTCATCTTATCATCCACCATCCATCACATCATCTTTAAAATAAAATTCTAAGGGTCAAGCAGTGGAAGATCACATCAAGCATCAAAAACAAGTTCTCAAACTCTTAAAGGATAACCTCACTTTGGCGCAGAATAGAATGAAACAACAGGCATATCAACATTGCAGCGAAAGAAGTTTTGATGTAGGTGACTGGGTATTTGTACGACTACAACCATACAAACAAATGTCACTCAGGCAAGCTAAGACGGATAATATATTATCACCAAAGTATTATGGTCCGTACAAGGTGTTACAAAGGATTGGTACTATGGCATACAAATTGGAGCTTCTTGCATCTTCTCGAGTGCACCCAATTTTCCATATTTCATGCTTTGCAAGTGAGAAGATCCCAGTTCAAACAATATTTCCATCACTTGATAAGGAAGGGAAAATCGTATAGGAACCTAAAGTAGTCATAGAAACAAGAACTCAACAGCTACGAAATCGAACAATTTTAGAGTATCTCATCAAGTGGAAGAACTTACCCATTGAATATTCCACATGGGAGGATGAGAATTTTATACAGAAGCACCCATAACTAGTCAAGCATTGAGGACAACACTTTTTGAAGGAGAGGGGCATGTTAGGTCCCTATACTACTAGTGTAACCCCTTATTGTTATTAGTGCAACCCCTTTATTATATTGTTGTGCCAATGTAGTCACCATATTGTTATTATTGTGCCCCATAGAAGCCCACTATTGTTATTGTTGTGCCCCTACAATATTATTGTTATGTAGGCTCTGATTGTATTGGGACCCCTTAGACTCCTATATATAAAAAGGAGGTCTTGTCATTTGTATCATCCAAGAATTGTTCATTTGTGTAATGTAAAGGAGGTTTCCCCCTCGAAGAGGTTGATTTTGAAGTCGTTGATCTATCTTTTATATATTTTTGTGAGCTGGTTTCATAACAGAATGAACAATGTATCTATGGTCTAATGGATGAAATGGCAGTTAATCTGTTGAACCATCAATGCGTCATGGAAAATCTCATATAAGTATGAGATGCTTATGCTCAGATCTATTAGTTACACCTATAGTTTACATATTCGTGATATGTTTGACGAAATGCCTGTCATGGCTAGTAGGGGTCCAATCAATGTCTTAAACATGTATTTTCTTTATTATTGTCATTTCCATGTTATTTTATTGTTCTAAAGGTATCATGAAACTCTGGGTAGTGACTGGGGCTCTAGGCCTGAAAAAGTGGCTCAAATCCCAAGGACCCTAGCATAACACTGACTAAATGAGTCTTGGACACTAGTAAGCAAGCCTTTGAGAGTGAATTGGCTTTTGCATGCTATCAAGCCTATAGCATGAGAGAGACTGAGGCTTAAGTTGTCTAAAAGTTTAGTGGGACCCAAGGGAAAGTTGTTTAAAGTGTTGGATTGGTTGCCAGGGGTCCTAAAGTTGATGTTGAATGTTTGTATGGTGTGTTTCCCTTGGTTGCACTTCCTTAACGTGACTCATGAGGTTGAATCATATCATAGTGGCCTCTCATTGCATGTTTACCCTGGCTAGTTGATTTCTTGGGTAGATGTGGGAGGAGGGTGTTACACAATGTATACCAAATACTAAATTATTTAAATGAAAAATGACCATTTATCTAGATTTGAATACAGCTTGTGTTGTCATAGGGTGCTTAGGACAAGCCAAGTGTGTTGCAAATGTTCCACCCAAGTTATATTGAAGATGAGGATTTCATCCAAAAATGCAACCAAAAAAGAGTTTATGAATGGTCATGGGATATCATCCATCATCTTCATGAATGTTGTTGGAACATTAGTTAAGTAAAAAGGAATGACACACCACTCAAAAATGCCTTCTTCATATTTGAAGGTTGTATTCCATATATTGGTTTGTTTAATTGGAACCTAGTGGTAGTCTGACTTCAGATTAATCTTACTAAAGAACTTGGAACCCTTAAGCTGATCAAGAAGATCATCAATATGGGGGATTGGGTATCTATTATTGGTATTGATTTGGATTAGGGCTCTATAATTAATATTGAATCTCCATGTCCCAAGATTCTTCTACACTAAATTGATTAGGTTCATGTAAGGTGAGAACCTTGGTCAAATGTGGCCCTTTTGAATGAACTCATGAATCTAGTGTTTTATATCCTAATTCTCTAAAAGAGAGAATTTATGTATTGTGCCATTAGGTAAATGAGAACTAGGTATCAATTCAATTGAATGTTTTACCTTAAAGTGAAGAGGCACCCCCATAGGTGACATGAATATAGCTTTGTATTCTGCTACAAACTTGTCCACCTAATTTTATCATATAGAGAGGACTTTTACCAAGGATTTGGTGGTAACAAATACCATCCTTTTTCCTTCTAAATATACCATGAGGAGGACAAAAATTTTAGTCCAAGAGTTACCTTTTGAAACTATTTTTCTAAGATCAATGAAATTGTAGTAGTTAGAACTACCTTTAGTACCCTATAAAACTAACCTCCTAGAGTAACAGTGACACTCCAGGGATGGGGATCATATATAATATGACGTTTCCACATATAAGTTTGTCCTTAAGGAACATCACAAAATTTTAATGGGACAACATCACACAATACCTCATCTTTGAAGGGCTTGATGTCATAGGATAAGTGATTGTATTCGCTGACATGGATATTTCATCCATAGCATAAAAAAATAATGGTGTATGGTTGGGGTTGTGGCATTGTTGAAGAATTCAATCCCTTGATGACCTTGGTTTATATTATGTTCTTCTTACTTCCATTGTTAACAATGAAATGTAGTATGGTTCCCTTCACCCACATATGTGAATGGAATGGGCACTCCACTTCTTTGGGCTTGTTTGACTCTTTTGTTTAGATATTTTTAATCACAATGATATCAAATTTTTCTACATCCATAATCCACTTTCCTTTATCCTACTCGAAATCATAATATGAGCCAAACTATATTTATTTTTCTTTAAGTCTAACCAAAATGATTGTTTTGAGTGATATTCATCAATGTTGTGCTAGGGAATTTTGTGGAACTCGCAGCACTTTCCAGTGTCCTTATTTGACTTCCAATTACCCTTCTTTTCCTATGAATTGGGATGGTTTTCTTAAGGTTAAGTCTCCTTTATTTGTCCCTTGTTATATGATTTAGGGTTTCCTATCCCAAGTTTATGTTATGGAAGATTTATAAACATGAACTCCCTCCCATTCCCGTACTTAAATTTTTGCTCAATTTTGCATAGTATATTGATAAGTGGCTTCAAGTGAGGATATTTCCAAGAAATACATATTTTTTTGGATTTACCTACATAAGCCACTATGGTACTTCAGAACTAGGTGTTTCTTAGAGCCTATGCTACCAAAATTTGAGCACAAGGCATTGAAAATATTAGTGTACTCTAGCACTATCTAGTCTGTCTCCTATCACAAATTTTTCCATCTCATGTACTAGTTATCATAGTTCCCTAAAGGGTAGAAAACCTCCTTGAAGGCACCAATAAAAGGAACCCAATGATCTAGGTCAGGGTGTGACAAAGGGCCCTTCCAAGACCTTTTACTTTCGTGATGTGTTAGATTGCATTTTAAAAAGAGCATAAATGAATACATGTGCATGTTGTAAAGAAAAGGAACATGTCAATCATCAGCAACATAAAAACATAAGCCGTTGATAACAGAGTTCGTCCAGGAGGGACTACGTCTCTGGGCCCCAATGTCAATATGGTGTAGGCTGTTGCATTAAGTGTTGTCAATAGTGAGATGTACATAAGATATGACGTTGCTATCATACAAGGAAAATGCCCTCACGCGAGAGTGTCTCCAAGAGATGTTCCTTTACACAAACCCTCAATCAAAAGGACTCTTATCACTATGACACAAGCTCATGCATGATGATCAAGAGAATGCCGCCAACATGGCATAAAACGGATGTCAATGCAAACATGCATGACGACAACATGAGTATCCCATCAACATACCACAAAGGGATCTCAAAACACAACATGATGAATCATGACAACAAGTACATCACACAAATGATTCTGCATCACATCAAGCAGGAATCATGAAAACGAGTAAGAAACAAGATCCCACATCAAGCATCAACCGGAGATATGTGCAGCATAATGTATAGAAAAAGAGGTACATGAACACACTGCATATACCTCACATCTAGGGGCCATTTGAAGAAGAGGATGTCAAACTGCAAAAGTTGTCCGTGCCATCAATCTCATGGCATCCAATTGCATAGAAAGGATTACTCGCACATGAATGTTGACACCTGCACTCCACTTAGAAGAGTGGCCGAAAAATAGAATGAGAAAATGGAAAATCTGAACACACCATAAGATTTGCGGCATCGAATAGTGCAATATCGATTGTTAAATTTCTGAATTATGAGAAAGTGGAAATCTGGGACTCAGGAATCTTTTAGATTCCCCCTAAATTCCTCAAAGATTCCCTCCTCTGGGTCCTCTGCAAATATGCTGCTCAGATAAAAAAGTTGACTACGCCATTGGGTTTGTGTCACCGAGAGGTGTAAGATCGACATAAAATTTGTCCAATTTGGACACTACAAAAATTTCACCCTCCTAGAAATTTTGCTCAGTGATGGTTCCCCCTGCATAAAAATTAATTAAAAATTAACTCTGCCTCGTTTTCCATGCCCGCTCCTCTTCTTCCATCTCCGGTGCACTAGGAAAATGAAGGTTTATATTAAATTTTTAGGGCAAATTTTACAAGAATGTTGTTTGGTACATTGGTAATTATAACAAGTTGTTGAGGAGGGGTCGAGGGATCAAATCCCACTCCTCCCATTTTAACCATAATATATAACAAAATTTATTTTTGGGAGGCGCATTAAATGGTTTGAGCGCATGGTGGTTGGTACCGTGATAACGACTACGGGTTCTGTGGAGTGGCCGTTGTAATTTGTTGGCATGATGGATTCAACGTGGTTCATGGTACATTGGCGTTATGCCATACGGGGCCGGCCGGTGGGGGCCAAACCATGTGGGTCGGGTGGGTTCGATCCCCATCGACCTCACCTAAAATGGCATATGATAATGTAGTTTGGGGGTGTGGGCCAAGTCCACCTGAGGTGGCCCATGCCCACCCCATATTAATGTTAATATGGTTATGTGGTTGGACCGGCGGGGTTATGGCCGTCAGTCCTTAGTTTTAATAAAGAAATTGTTATATTGTTTTGGGGGTGGCGGGGGTTGGGGGGTGGTGGCTCACCACCACATTTTATATATTTTTTAGTTTCTATTAAAATAGGGCGTTTTTTAAAATTTTGTTTAACATAAGGGTTATTAGACAAATTAAAGAGGAAACAATTTTCCCGCTTCAAGAGCCAGATTCCATGCTTGGGACTCAGTCAATTTGTGGGACCCTTAAACCTAGCCCATAGCCCAACTTTGACCAGAACTTTGACTGGATCATTCTCCCTCATACGAGCTCGGATTGATAAATCGTTCACACCGCCATGATCAGGATGATGAGATCTACACTCCGGTCCTGGTTTGAAATCATTCTGATCACTTTGATTTTTGAGCTTCCATAAGCCCTCTGTCCTTTGTGTGTCCCTCGAGCCACCTGGATCACCCAATTGGGTCCTTTCTTGAACATCGTAGACTCAATTTTATCATGTCTCTCCTAGTAACCTTCTGTTGTGGCCACCAACAACCCCCCTTCTTATTTAGTGTTATTACTAATACTAAATAAGTGGTGACCCTTAGTCAAAAAATTTAAAAAATGAATTAGTGCTTGTATTTCCTTTTTAATAAAACTTACCATCATAAACTTAGGAAAATACCTTTGAAAAATCTAAAAAGCCTAAGTTTCATGATGAGGAAAGACAAAAATCACTCATTAAGAAATATCGCATCGCATGCCTTAAAATGCACTTACGCTGGAAAATCGAAGAAAACGCCGATATACAATGGTGCATATCACAAAATCGTACCTCACAGGAAATACATTAACACGAAATGGGCACATACTATGATTATGCGATATTGCGACCATGCGATATTTTGATAGAGCGACAAAGCAATCTTACGAAAGAATAAAAGAGCGATATTGCGATCTTGCGATATTGCGATATTGCGATCTTGCGATAATGCGATACAACGATCTGCAATATTCCAAAGCAAATTGTAAAATCGCTCCATCGCAAAATCTTTTGGCTCACTATTCGAGAACATTTTTTCCATAAAACAAGACTTGGTTATGCGCTTTAATGCTAATTAACGAGTTAGTTGCCAGTTTTTAATGAAATATGATTTTGTGTTTATTGAAGAGCCAGTTCACGTAAGGTGGTATACTTTTTCATGTCTTCGAAATTTAAAGTTTTCCCGTCACTGTCCTTTATCATTACTCTCACCTCACTTGTAAACTGCAGGAACGAAGAACAAAGAAATATACAAAGCAGTATACAAGATACTATGGGGAAGAAAGGCAAGACTTCGATGTCTGAAGGTAAAGAAATGGCGCCCATGTACACAGACACCACATGCAACAGAGATGCGGGTATTACCACTTGGGAAGGCATGTATAACCTGCTTGAGGAAGAGAATCCCATGGTAATGAAGTTTACGGCTACTGCAAGTTCACAGGGTTCTTCTGAGGCATCAGTTGCAGATTTAGCCTGTTCGTTCTTGCACCAGATAGCAGCGAGGCCCAAAATTCTCCCCTACATAGACATGGTTAAATGGGTACTGGACAACGATGACATTAAAAACAGACAGTTTAAGACTCAGGGTCAGGAACTTATGGAATTACTATTTTCACAAAATTTGAGCTTTACATCCACTAAAAGAAAGCAATCAAGAGGCGAAAATCGCATCAAGGAAGCCCGGATCAAGGAACGGAGGCAGTTTCCGATGCACGATTAGCGCCTAGCGCTAATCACGCATCGATGGGTAAAACTTCTTGAAATGGAAAGATTCTAATTGCTCACCTACCTGTAAGCCCCATAAATGTGGAAATAAGTAAGTTAAAGATAAAAAA
The DNA here is from genome assembly GCA_000404065.3 of Pinus taeda. NCBI lineage: Eukaryota > Viridiplantae > Streptophyta > Pinopsida > Pinales > Pinaceae > Pinus > Pinus taeda. The sequence continues at coordinate 96,221 of APFE031251398.1, forward strand.
GTAAAACTTGAATCCTAAAACCAGTAGTAATTGTCTGAAATATTTTCAATATGGTATCTAACAAAGGTACAACAGTTGTGAGCAGACTGTAAACAGAGGACTCAAGAAAAGGTAGAATAAATTAGAATATTAACTAAGTTGAATTGGGATTCTTACTGGGCTTATTTAGTGAAACCACATAGCTAGTGTATGACTCTCAAAAGCATCATTAATTCTACCAAAGAGATGGCACCATCTCTTGTTGATTCCTTTTTCACATGGAAATTAAAGGCTGAAGTTTGCCAACCGAGTCTTCTCAAGCAAATGCTGAATGCTTGCGATTTTAAGGAGCAGATACAGAAATAGTTAGATGTTAGTTTTAGGTTTAATTTTTGAAATAGTTTTGCTTTATTTTTTCCTAGAAAAATGATGGTCATTTAAACCGTATCCTATATTTTTGTAATAAGTTATTTTTAGATGTAGTTAGTAGTATTTAAACCCTTCTCATGCATTTAGAGAAGGGTCCAAAAATTTATCAAAAACTTGTCCTCAGAACATGCACTTTTGCACCCTCCGAGGAGGTTTTGATGAATGAATGGAACGATATTTATTGATTTTTTCATTTAATATCTGCTACTGATGTTGCACTTCTGTACTCTTAGTGGGTGTTGGATTAATAAGAGATAAATCGTTATCGCTTGAAGCTCATGAGTAGAACTAGTTATAAATGGTACTTCTATCTCTTAGCTGTTTCTATCTCTTGTGTTAAAGTGATATTTAAGTTTAGTTGTTTATATATTAATGCTTGAATGCTAAGTTATCATTTGGCACTTTTGTACGGTGATAGCTATTTATTTATGCTTAATATATGAGTAGATTATTGTGCGATATGTTTTTCACAACTGTTTCGTCTAACTTTTTATGCGAAGTGGTTTATCTATATTGAATTCTTTTCTGATAATAGTTGAATGATATTTATTATCAATTGTTATTTGAAATAATTTTAGATCGTATAGCAGAAAGATTACATCCCGGGTTAGTATAGACTTAGATATTTTTGTTTATTAGAATACAATTGCATGTGATTAGATTAAAGTTAGAATTAGAGCATCTTAATTAGAAACTATTAGATCAGAAATATCAAATTCTACACACATACACTCATAAATTGGGAAACTAGTCCCATATCCCTAGTCGGACCCACCATACCGGGTGGGTATCGCCCTTGTTGTAGACTCGATTTTCGGGGCTTCAACATATTTGGCACTAGAAGGAGGGCCTTGAACTATGAACGGAAAGTAAGTCCAAATCTAAATACCATTCTGAGAGTAAATCGCCCTCACCATCTCCCCCGAATTTTCCACTGCATTTAGAATATTTAAATCCACAGCCAGAAGTCGTAGGATCGACAGTCATTGCTACAAACCTTGACATTTCAGAACAATCTACTATTGAACCTCCTGAAGTTGAATCTTTGATTCACAAGATTCAACAATTTTCTATATCTCCTCCAAGATCTGCTAAATCTCAAGGCAGCGTGACTTCGCAATATAACCCTGTTCATCCTTTGACCAGATTAATGAGTGAAAAGTTTGGTGTTCAACCAACTGAGTTACCTCTACCCACTAGGAAGAGAGCAAGGAAATCACCTGAAGGGTCTGCTAGCGAGACTCTTTCACCCTCATCATCCATTTCAACTTATTCACCGCGAAGTCAACCATCCACTCCACCACTTTAGATCATTGTCCACCAGTCTACTGGTATTTCTACATCTCCTTCTCAATCAGCCAGAGTAATAATATCCTCATCTTCTCAACCTCAAGGATCATTTTCTACACTTCCCTCCGTTATTGGATCAATGATGGCCCAATCTCCATGGAAAAACCCAGGGGCAGTCTTAATGCCTGTGCCTTTGAGTCAGCTACCACCCCATCCTGAAAAATGGTTGCCTAAGTTTAATCTTGAAGAAGGCATGCTAGCGGAAGAGCATATTAATAACTTTATGCTATCCATAAATCTTAATGGAGTTACTAACGAATATGCTGTCATTCGACTTTTTCCTTATACTCTTTAGGGAGCAGCCGGATCATGGTATTTTTCATTACCATCTGGATCTATCACTAGTTGGTATATCTTCCAAGAACAATTCCTCATTAAATTTGGTGATGATAGGTCTACAGCGACATTAATCAGTGACCTATCAAACCTTAGGGCTGAGTCAAAAGAACCTATCAAAGATTTCAATTCACGTTTCAATAAATTGTTAAACAAAATTCCTACTGCTTCCAAGCCTGAAGAAGTGTGAAGTGAATGGTACGTCACTTCTTTACCATCAAACATAGCAATCTTCATGGACAGGGCTAACAAGACAACTTTAGCCGAAAATATGAAAGAAGCAATAGCTGTAGAGAAGCGTATCATAGCCCTTGAAAAGAAAACCATGATGGAAGAATGGAAATAAAAAAAGGTTACTTTCAAAGAAGATCCCAAGAAAAAACAATTGAAAGATCCATTTGATTTAGAAGGATTGAAAAAAGTTTTGAAAACCATGTCTAACAAGATGGTCGATATTAAGAAACAAGTGGCAGGAACTTCTTCAAAAAATCCGTATAGACCTTTTAAAAGAAACCCTTCGATTGATTCAAAGCCCCCCAATGCTATTAAGAGTGCTGAATCCAAAGAAGAATAAGAGGGAATCGCTACTGAAGGGCAAACCGATAAAGAAGAAGTTGTAGAGTTACAAGGAATGTGGGATTTCATCCTCCCACAAGAATAAGATCAAGAAGCATCCCCAGTTAGTAAACGAAATAGAAATAAGCTTGATCCTCCTCAAACTACCCCTAAGCCAAAGAGCACAAGCTTGGTGACGAAGGATAAAGTCACAACCAAGAAAACGTCACCCAAAGCGACTCAAACCAACCCAGTCCAAACAGATTCATCTACTCCATCTAAAACGCTGATCGTTCTGGATGAAATGGAGTACAATATTATAGAAGATATGAAAAAGAATAGGGCCAACATCACTCTTTATGAATTGAGCAAGTTAAAACACCAGCAAAAGATACTTTTGAAATAATTACATGCTGTCCCAGTTACACCTTTGCCTGTTGCCGTAATTTCTCAAGCTTCCCACGATATGGGAAGACCTCCGACTAATGTGATTAACAAATTTGATCCAAAAATTGGAGGAAGATCGAGATTTCATTCTCCCCCGTTTCTTCTTACTTATGAAATTTTTAATAAAAATGTGTATAATTGCTTAGTGGATTCGGGAGCTTTATCGAATATTTTACCAAAATCAATATGTACAAAATTGAACGTTCAACCACAAAAATCTATTGTGCGCATAGTCCAGCTAGACCGATCACAAGTTGAAGTGATTGGCGAATTAAATCAGGCTACCATAAGGCTATCATCCAACCCAAAGATATGTCAAGTTATCGACATTTTAGTTGCTGATATTCCAGAATTTTATGGCTAAATTCTTAACAGAGATTGGTCAGAAAAACTTCATGGATATTTCGCAACTGACTGGTCGCACATGTGGCTCCCCTACAATGGTAAACCTAATCAAACAAAAGTTGAATGAGAAAGACATCAGAAATACATAGTAACGGAGCTAGAGGGGGAGAATGAACCAATAGCATATAACAATAGTGTAATTGGAAATTACTCAATAGATTTTTTCCTAGGGAATTTTAATGCTCATACGTCACCTTACTTAGAACATTTTGTCTTATCCCAACTTGAAAATTTTTCTCAAACAGATAGTTTTAAATGTATTAATTTTTTAGATAGTCCTGTAAATAAATATTTATTTTGGAAATTATTTTTTGATGGTTCTAAATCTAATGAAGGAGCAAGAGCAGGATGCGTGCTAGTTAGTCCAGAAGGAAATAAAACTATGTTAACTTGCAGACTTGAATTTGATTGCACCAACAATACTGCAGAGTATGAGGCTTTAGTCCAAGGGTTGTACAAAGCAATCAGATTAGATGTCAAATACCTTCAAGTTTTCGGAGATTTTGAAATTGTAATCAGATAGGTACGTAATACTATACATTGTTTATCAGTTCATTTAAAACATTACCAATCTTTAGTTCAAGATCTGACTGAACACTTTATATTATTGAATATTTCATCAATTCCAAGACTCTAGAATGCAAGTGTAAAACTTTTAGCTAACGTAGCTTCCAAAATTATCCCTTCAGAATATTTTAGCCTTGATAGATTCTCAATAGAATTAATCTTCAGACCTTCTATTCCTGATAACATTACAAATTGGAGAATTTTCAACGACGATCCTAACATCGTGAGTTTTCTCACATCTGAAGGATCTTACACCAATCAAATAATTGACGAAGACCGACATGACCAACAATTGCAACAAGATAGCACTAACAACGCTATACCTAAGTCAGTAGTCAAGTTAGAAGACCTTTATGATTTGAAATATCGGTTTAAAATCTACCAATTCGAAACTCCAAAACTTTGAACTATGAATTAATAAATCTAGGAACTGATACTAAACCACAGAACATCAATATAGGCCTTGGCCTAACTCCTGAAGAAAATTAGCATATATTCATCTTTTGAGACAATATAAAAATTCTTTTGCTTAGAATTACGATGAACTTAAAACGTATGACACTTCCATAATCCAACATACTATTCCAATGATAGACGATGAAAAACTGGTCCAATAGAAGTTGAGAAAAATCCATCCCAGTCTAGAGAACCAGATCAAATCTGAACTCAACAAGTTATTGAAAACCAAAATAATCTTTCCCATTCGACATTCTAAATGGGTTTCCAATATGGTTCCGGTTAGAAATAAAAACAGAGATATTATAATCTGTATTGACTTTCGAAATCTTAATAAAGCATGCCAAAATAATAATTTTCCTTTGCCTCCTATGGAACAAATATTGTAGGTATTCGCTGGGTCAGAATAATGTCCTTTTTGGATGGATTTTCAGGATACAATCAAGTGTTAGTACATCCTGATGATCAATTAAAAACCACATTCAGAACCAAATGGGGCACCTACGCATATCAAAAAATGCCTTTTGGCCTAAACAATGCTGGTGCCACGTTTCAGAGAGACATGGACATCGCATTCAAAGGTTTAGTTAATAAATTTGTGGTGATCTATTTGTATGATATAACTATCTATTCCAAGAAATGAAGCAACCATCTTAGAGATTTAAAACAAATCTTCCAACGTTGTTTGAAGTATGGAATTTCACTTAACCCGAAAAAATCCTTTTTCACATTAAGTGAAGGAAAACTTCTAGGATTCATAGAGTCAAAATCTGGAATTCACATTAATCTTGAGAGAATCAAGGAGATTTCCGAAATATCCCTACCTCACAACAAAAAATCCATGCAATCTTTCCTTGGTCAAATAAACTTTGTAAAGAGATTTATTCCAGATTTTTTAAGAATTGCGTCTCCTTTACAAGCAATGATAAAAAAGAATTCAAACTTCAAATGGGGCCAAGACGAATATGAGGCATTCAATATGATCAAACAAGCAATTGTGAATGCTCCATCTTTAGCAACTCCAAATTTTTCAGAGCCTTTTATTTTATATACATTTTCCTCTGACAGATGATATGCTGCAATACTCACTCAAGCTAATCAATAAAAAGCAAAAGCTTCGATCGCTGTCTTCAGTTCAAATTTACAGGGGGCTGAATTAAATTATTCAGATGTGGAGAAACAAGATTATGTTGTTTTCAAAGCAATCAAATATTTCAGACCCTTTCTACTCAAAACCCATATAAAAATCATTGTACCATTTCCAGTGGTAAGGAATCTTTTAATGCAAAAATATGTGGGTGAGAAAAGAGCCAATTGGGTTACTGCCTTACAGGAATATGATGTAGAAATCAAACCATCATGTATTGTAAAAGGTCAAGGCTTTGGAAAAATGTTGGCCGGAGCATCGCTTATATCGGAAATTCCATCTGCAGACATACAAATGTATGAGGTAAGCCTAAACGATAATGAGTCATTATATGCCGATATCATTTATTATCTAAAGAATGGATATGCTCCTCCACACCTCGATCATACCAAGAAAAGAGCTCTAAGGTTGAAAGCCAAACAATATCAGCTCCTGAAAGATGTTCTTTTTAGAATAAATTATGATTTTGTTCTCCTTAAATGTCTTGCGGAATCTGAAGAATTTTTTTTTTGCGAGAACTCCACGATGGGCCAGCAGGCGGACACTATGATGGAGATGCTACTGCACATAAAATCTTACGCGCATGCTATTACTGGCCACATTATTCAAAGACTTGCACAATTACGTGAGGAAGTGTCAAGTCTACCAAACCGTTGCTGGGAGACAAAAGAAACCATCCTCACCACTACAACCAGTCAACATTGAACAACCTTTTGATCAGTGGGGATTGGACATAATAGGTGAGATCATTCCTTAGTCTTCCAAACAACATAGATATATCCTTACAGCAACAGATTACTTTACTAAATGGGTAGAAGCAGTTCCTCTCAAGACAGCTAATGACGGCTAATGTTGAACATATCATTGAGTTCATAGATCAATTTATAATCAACAGGTTTGGGTTGCCTTCTGCTTTAATGTTTGATAATGCATCATACTTTTCTGGAAATGCAATGACTGAATTTGCACTTAAAAGAGGTTTCAAACTTAAATATTCTGCCAATTACTGTTGGGTTGTGTTATATTCTTTCCACATAGTTAACAGGGGGTTTGAGGGGTACTCGTAACCCCACTTTATGGGGTCTGGGGTAGCGCCCCGGAAAATTTTGTTTTTGGAACCTATGTTAGGTTGGGCAGATCCACCTATGGTTTTGTGCATGATTTTCACACATGTTTCTTGGACGCGATGGTTTTCGATCCATGGTATTGGATGCGATGGTTTTTTTTGGTCCATGGTATTGGACACGATGGTTTTTGGTCCATGGTATTTGATGCTTCGGCATGTATAAATATGTATTGTAACATTGAAAGGAACATAATGAAAAATCAAGCTGGTAGTCTCGGTTTTGGGATCCAGTGGGAAATCTCTATGTATATGTGTTTTATGTGTTATGCTTTCACATTTTATTTTTCCTGTGATTTAGAATTCGTATGCAGGTAATTTATGTATGGGGTTAAAACCTACATGTGGTATCAAAGCTGTTTTGGCTTCAAGGGGACGCCTTTGTTGCTGAGGGGTTTCGCTCGGGCCTGTGGTAGACCCTGTTCAGTGGGAGATCTGCGAAATCGATTCTGGTGGTGAAAGAAGATGGTGAGCAGTGGAAAGATAGAGATTGAGAAGTTCAATGGTTAGAGTTTTGAGTTGTGGAAACTCAAGATGGAGGATCTGTTGG